>JAPEUT010000129.1:0-72139 GCA_027946375.1 Neodidymelliopsis sp. IMI 364377
GTAGAGGGGGAGGGCGGGCTGCGAGGGTCTAAGCAGAGACGCGTGAGGGGAAGTTGTGGGAGGAGGAGGTGTAGGTGAGCGCGTGTAGAGGTGCGTGTTAGCACGCGGACCTGGATACGGATCGCAAATTGGACATGACACGAGCCTAAATATTTTGTAGAGGTGTGTGCACTGTGCATTCTACAATTTGCTTCGAGACCAAGCAGTCTCCAGCTTTCCTCGTACCAGATATACACTACACGCCGACATCGCTGTGTAGCCCGTTATCCTACAAAGAATTTTGACTCCGAGTCACACTCCAGATGCTCCAGCGTGGACATTCACGGTGGAGTGATATTGGTCAGCACGTGGCAACGGGGATGTACTCAGCTTGGCGGTGGAGTCGGCATCAGCTCACCGAACGGCAAGGTGGACTCGTACCTGTACATCACACTGGGCCGCGGGTAGCGAAGGCACGCCTTGTGTGTAGTTTCGTGGTGAGATGGCAACTGCTGTCGGGCGTATCCGACACTCGAGTCCCTAGGCACTTTCAAAACTCTCGGGCTGGGAGATTGTGGTACCGAGGGATCCCCGGTGTGGGTTCGGCAGAGCAAATTTCTTCACGGCAAGAGGCTCTGGATTTGTGATTGGAGTCAGACGCTGGACTCGAGATTCGAAGGCAAGAGCAATAACCATGTTGGAGGCGTAGTTGTCCCGGATATGCCTATCTATCGATCCGCTTGGTCGAGTTGCCCTCTCGTCTGTCAACAGCACGAGATGGGACTGGCGTTACATGCGTGCACCTCACCAATACGAATCTGGGGTTCCTGCTAATAAGCAAGCCACTCATCTTTTGGTTTCACTTATCAACCCGGCACGTCGGCATCAACGCCAGACCAGCGTATTTTCGAAATCATGAACGTAAGATCACCAGGCGCGACGCCTACTTCTGGAAGGTGGTCGCGGGCGTGGCGAATCGGGCAACGTAGGTGGTGCGGATCGTGGCGCGCTTAAGCCTTTCGCGAAGGCTTGGGTTTTCTTCCAACCGGACGTTTGCTCCATTGCGGCTAGCCGCAACACTATCAAGACGTTACATCGGGCCCTGGTAAGTGCTTGTGCGAGCTTGGTCTCGGTGCTGAATGACTGAAGCGAACGTCCTGGACGCGGTTGGTTAATGGCAGGCCGGTGGATACGGGATACTAAGAGGAGGGGAGATGGGTTAAATGGAGGGGAGCAGCCGCTCGCTGCAATACAGGTGTCCGGGACTTTTCAAACTTTGCCCTATTCTTCCATTGATCGACTTTGATCTTTGGTTGTATCGCAGCCCTGTACAGCAGCCATGGCTACCGCACAGGAAACACCGTATGTTGCGTCCATGCTTCTCGCGCAACACAAAATACTGACCGAGTCACAGTGCCCACCAGTTGCAGCGCGAGCAGGCTGATGCTGATCATCACCCTCATCTGAACGGCCTGTCACTGACCAACGACAATGTTGCCGGCGCCGGTGTAACCGAGAAGGACTTCGTCGAGAAGCCTTTGACATCCAGCTCCAGCCCCTCGGTCCGTGACATCGAAGTCGACGACGGCCTTGGTGGTGTCCGTCCCACCCCGGACGAGCTCCTCACTCTGCGCAAGGTTGGCGAGCCTCTGCCCAAGTCTGCCTTCTTGGTCGCTATCGTCGAGCTTTGCGAGCGATTCACCTACTACGGTGCCTCCGGTATCTTCCAGAACTACATCCAGCGCCCGCTCGATGGTAGCGAGGGACGTGGTGCTCTCGGCATGGGACACCAGGGAGCCACTGGTCTCTCCACCTTCTTCCAGTTCTGGTGCTATGTTACGCCCATTCTCGGTGCTGTCATTGCTGATCAGTACCTCGGAAAGTACAACACCATTGTCATCTTCTGTGGTGTCTACATCGTCGGTCTCCTTATCCTCACTTGCACATCCATCCCTGGAGCTCTCCAGGAAGGCGCTGGTCTTGGCGGCTTCATCGCAGCTATCATCGTTATTGGCCTCGGAACTGGTGGTATCAAATCCAACGTCGCTCCCCTGATTGCCGATCAGTACAAGCGTCGCCAGATGGTTATTGGCACCGACAAGAAGACTGGCGAGCGCGTCATTATTGACCCTGCAATCACCATTTCTAGGATCTACATGATCTTCTACTGGTGCATCAACATCGGTTCTCTGTCGCTGCTCGCCACTCCCTACATGGAACGCGACGTCGATTTCTGGTCCGCCTATCTGATGTGCTTATGCATCTTCTTCGTCGGTACTCTCGTTCTCGTCCTCGGCCGCAAGGTCTACGTTGTCCGCCCACCGCAGGGTTCCGTCATCACTAACGCCTTCCGCGTTATCGGTTCTATGATCAAGAACCGCAACATGGACGGCCCCAAGCCTTCTTACCAAGTTGCTGTTGGAAAGGAGCCCAGTGGTCAGTGGGACGACCACTTCGTCGATGAGGTCAAGCGTGCTCTTGTTGCTTGTAAGGTCTTCTGTTTCTACCCTGTCTACTGGGTCGTATACGGCAACTTCTCCAACAACTTTGTCACGCAAGCTGGTCAAATGGCCGGACACGGCATTCCCAACGATCTGATGCAGAACTTCGATCCCATTGCCATTATCGTTTTCCTGCCCATTATGGACCAGTGGTTCTTCCCCCTCCTCCGCAAGCATAAGATCAACTTCCCTCCCATCAACCGTATTACTGCCGGTTTCTGGGTCGCTTCCCTTGCCATGGTTTACGCCGCCGTTATCCAGTACTACATCTACGAAGCCGGTCCCTGTTACGGCCACCCGCTCTGTGCCGCCAGCGAGATTGATGGTGTCGCCCAGGGCAACAATATCCACATTGCTACCCAGACTGGTGCTTACATGCTTATCGGTATCTCTGAGATTTTCGCCTCCGTCACTGGTCTCGAGTACGCCTACACCAAGGCACCGCCCAGCATGAAGTCCTTTGTCCAGTCCATGTACCTGCTCACCAACGCTTTCGGATCTGCCATCTCTGAGGCGCTCAACCCTCTCCTGTACGATCCTGCGATCATGTGGATGTTCTGCGGTCTGGCTGTTGCCTCCTTCATCGCTGGTTGCTTGATCTGGATTCTGTTCCACCACCTCAACGACGAGGAGGATGCCATGAACGCTCTTGACCAGGATTACGACAAGGACCCCACCATGCGCAGGAGCAGCGTCCACGGTGACCGCACCGTTGGCATGCACTCCCAGCACGAGGATGAGAAGGCTGGTTCCTATGCTTAGACGTCTTGATGGGTAATGAACGATGTAATATGATAATGTAGTTGAAATGTGCCTATTAGGGCTGCATCGAATGAATGGAATCTCAATCTTTCAATATACTTCGTCTTTACATTCCGTGATGCTATCCCACCTTTGTCAAACTGATTTCTCTGTAACTCAGATATGCTTGTTGTCGATCCACAATACCACAGCAAGATTCAAGAATTTGTTTTTCGAGGCACAGACAAGTGTGAACAAGGGAGGGGAAAAGTTACAAGCGTTCTAGATTTGTAGCAGGTCCTGTACGAACGGATACAAGACAAGGCCAATTCATCATCCAGGCGCTCGTAGTACTTTGAAGTTGTTCTCGTCACGCCAACAAAGTCGCGGCTAGACGATGCAATGCATCGAGGAGATGTCTCGTCGTTGTATGCACCATGAGTCCTGTCATGCTGCACCTCGGGCTCAATGAGTGAGACTGCAGGCAGGTAGTCGGTGAGCTTCATTGAGATCGGTTCTTCCTCACAGGCACCCAGCAGTTTCGCCTGCTCTTCGAAGGGATAGATGGACTGAGACGACATCTGCTTGCATTGGCAAAAGTGCACACTACATCACACTCAATCGTCTTCACCACTACTTCGCCGTGCCTTGCAGCTTGCTTGCGCCTCTCTACGTTCTAAGTTCATGTGCTTTCACATCTGCTTCGGGGAGGACTGCAGTAGCAGCAACTACAGGTAACACGCTGCTTTTTAAGTGGTGTAATAGGACGACGTAACAAGATGCGATTTGTCGGAATCTCTTCAAACTAATGTGCTTCCCCATTTGAGTGAAGACACAGCACAATTAAAGTCTAAAAGAAACTCCTGGTCAGAACCTGGTTGTCGCAAGTCATCAAGAATCGATTTTCATCGATTTTAGGTGATATACAGACAAGAGCTTCCCAACCAGGTTATGAAAAGCAAGCAACAAGGCATTGTGAATCGATGTGACGTTTTTAGTGATCTGAGACCAGTAGTGGCAAGTGGTGCGTGGTGAGATCTACGTCATGCACGGAGGGGCTGAAGCTCATGTGGGGTCGACACATCATCCACCTTCCTTACAGCGCAACTTCTTGCATCTACACATAACTACATCAATTAAGCTCTCAAACATTCAACTTTCACGAAAGAACTACACACAGGTTACAGTAAGTGCATGTCCATCTCACAATTCTATCAGGAGCATGCGAGTGAAATGTCGGAAACTCTACTTGCTAGCTGTACGCATCGTGCATCTGCAGGCTAGCTTGTACTGTTGTTCCATTACATATGATTTACTGACCCTTAACAGTATAAAAACATCACGAAATGTCCTACAACGATTCATACGGCGGAGGAGACAGCTACGGCGGTGAGCGCCGCAACGAAGGCTACGGTGGAGGCAATAACGGTTACGGCCAAGGCAGACGGGACGACGACCGCCGCCAGGAAGAATATGGTAGTGGGCGTCAAGAAGGCGGTTATGGTGGCGGTGAAGGACGTCACCATGGCGGAGGAGGAAACTTTGGCGGAGAAGAGAGACCCCATGAGGGCGGTGGTTACGGTGGAGGGCGTCAAGAGGGGTACGGTGGCGGCTCTAGTGGAGGCTATGGCGATGAAAGACGACAAGAAGATAGCTATGGTGGAGGTCGTCAAGAAGGCGGGTACAACGACCGCCCGAGTGGTGGTGGCTATGGTCAGGACGAGCGCCGTCACGAAGGAGGTGGTTACGGTGGGGGTCGTCAAGACGACTCTTACGGTGGTCGCCCCAGTGGTGGACAGAGTTTTGGCGACAATGACAGGCCTTCAGGCGGTTATGGAAGCTCCTCTGGTGGTTATGGCCAGGGCTCTGGCAACCATGGCGGTCAACACTCTTCTGGCACTCCGTATGGCGGTGGTGGTGGGTATGGAGGCGGTTCAGACGAATTCGGAGAAGCTGCTCATCACGCTCAGCAAGATGCTGGCTCTTCAGGAGATTCCAATCTTTTTGGTGCTGCTCTCGGCATGCTTTCCGGCAACAAGCAAAAGCTGCAGAACGAAGATGTTGATGAAGACGATGCAGTCAAGCAGCATGAGAAGTTCTACGGCAACCAAGGTGGCAGTCATACACAAGCTAGCTCAAACAACGTCGGTGCCGCTGCTGCTATGCAAGCATTGAAAATGTTCAATGGTGGCGGCCAGCAGCAGGCTCAGGGCGGCCAAAACAAGTTCATCGGTCTGGCCATGTCTCAGGCTGCACAGCTTTTTGACAAACAGCAAAGTCAGGGCAAGACAGTAAGCATAGTAATCAACACTAGAAGGAGTCAGCTAACAACACTAGGACCCTAGTGCTACTAAACAGGACGCTGTGGCTCAGGCTGCCCAGATGGCTCTGAAATTCTACATGAAGAGCGAGATGGGTGGAGGTGGATCATCTGGCGGAAGTTCTGGAGGTCTTGGGGGTTTGCTTAACATGGCAAGCAAATTCATGAAGTAAGGCCTGTACACTGACAGGCCTGTTGATTGAAAAGTAACTAGGCAAATACGATCTGACGTCCAAAACGGTCATCCACTGGCTACTCTTGGTCACATCCTGATCCTCCAACTCACTGCATGGACGATCAATTACTGCCCATCCCTGGAATTGCTAGGCGAGTGTGAGAACATGTGGCGCACCCAATGATGTAAGAACAGCCTATCTAAAGTCGCGCATCACGCTAACGAGCCAGCGCTTTGAAAGACTTCGCCAACATTGCAAACATACTCATGATGTTGCCATGTTGCAGACATTGCGCAGTCTGAAGTTCTTCGGGTTACATGTCCTAGCAATTATGGTCTTTCGATGTGCTTCGTAATTCATATCATAGATGAGTTTCAACAAGAGCCTTATCCGGTAATCAGGCACGCGACTGAGGTGCGGCCCACTTTACAGCCAAACCGGGAAGTTTGCCAACCCGCATGAATCGGGACCCATGACGGGATGTCTCAAGGATTAGACGTGTGGCTTTTCACCATCTAACTGTCTTTAGGCAAGGTTGTGTATCTAACAGGATGGAGGTGCCAGACAAGAGGCTTAGACACCTAAGCTCCGGATCTCCACGATTCTTAAAAACAAGTTCTGTCCCCGAGGTCTGGCTCCGTTGCTTATTGTGTGTTGAATCAGAAGAAGAGAACTCTAGTTGAGTTCCCACCCGCAAACATGGGCTTGTTCACTGCTACCACCAGTGTCTGTCTGCTAGGACTCTTACCATCAGTATATTCACAGGATTCAGTCAGCTATGACTTCGAAACGTACGGCGTGAATGACGCAAAAGGAACACCTGCTCAGACATACATGTCGAACACAAACGTAAAGCCGCCACAGATGCAAATCAACAAGAACGAATCAGGATTAGCAGAAGGCTACGTCTTCCTTGGAATGGATGGAAAACCAACGAGTGGACAAAACTGGCCTACAATATATGGTATTATTCTCAAGCTTGAGCGGTTTCATCGAAACTAAACAAGCAACTAGACTTTTCCCATGACAGGATGGGCACACTGATCTGGACTAGTAATTACACTGAGCCTTTTGACTTCAAGACACAAGTATACAAAGGTCAACCAGTACTTACATTTTGGTCGGGCGAGCTTGAAGATGGATTCGGTCGAGGCTCCTACTTCATTCTTAACCAGTCGTACGTTGAGATCGCACATTTCCAGGCGAACCGTTTTGGTGACAACATGGGTGATATCCACGAATTCACAATCACCAGTGATGACACTGCACTGATCCCAATCTATCACGCCATACCCTGGAATCTAACCGAGACTGGTGGAATCGAAAATGGCTGGCTTTTTGAAAATACGTTTCAAGAAATCAACATTGAGACCGGCGAGCTTGTCTTCGAGTGGAATGCGAGCAATCACGTCAGTATCAACGAGTCGTACAACTCTCTTCCAGAAGACGTTGGGAGAGCTGAAAGTTCGCCATGGGACTATTTTCACATCAATGCCATCGAAAAGGATACCAATGGCGATTACTTGGTTTCAGCGCGTGTGATGGACTGCGTGTATAAGATCTCAGGACAGGACGGGCATATCATCTGGCGGTTGAACGGTAAACAGTCTGATTTCCAAGTCGACGATGCGGCTGTATTTGCATTCCAACACGACGCACGTTGGGTCAACGACAATAATCAGACAAGAACGACGCTTCTCGATAACGGCCCAACGGATAGTATCGCATATTCCCGCGGTCTGCTCTTAGACGTCAATCAGAGCGACATGACAGTGAAGCTTATCCAAGACTTTACGAATGGCGCAAAGACCTGGGCGCAATTTGAGGGTAGTTTGCAAGCGATCAACCCTTCAGACGAGGACACGAACTTCTTTATCGGTTATGGAAGCCAGCAATATTTTGCAGAACTGAACGCCAATGGCGACATCTTGCTAGATGTCCAGTTCGCCACGACCAACGCGGTGAACAGTTATCGCGCATACAAGTTTCCATGGCAAGGCAAGCCTCTCAATAAGCCCAACGTTCACTTGGTTAAGGGAGAAAACAAGGTCTATTTTTCCTGGAACGGCATGACCGATGGAGAGAGCTGGGTGGTGTATACGGCAAATGCGACCAACTCATCGACATGGACGAACGTCACTTCTGTACGCCGGACCGGGTTCGAGACAACAGTAGACTTAACGGATCTCCAACTGGATACCTACATTCGGGGGAAAGCGGTGAATGGATCGGGTGCTGTATTGGGCTGGACCCAGGCCACTGACGGCAACCAGCTTTTCGATGCACCAGACGATGTTCAGGAGAATGGTTCAGTAAGCCCAGTCGCTACCAGCACTTCTGTGACTCTGGGCAGTAGAACGGCATCAGATCCTGCTAGCACTGCGACGTCCGCAGGAGCTGCAGCGAGATCGACGCATGCTGTCATAAAGCAGATCCATGTTGCTGCTGTGGTGATTGTCGGTGGTCTCATACTTGTCTGAGTATTGTTTGAGCATTGGTGAAACTTTTATAATCAATACACAATTGCTAATCTGGACGAAGGAAGGAGGGAAGGAAGGAAGGAAGGAGGTGCCGTGTCGTCATTGCGCTAGCAGTTGCGCTTTCTTCACCATTATTCGACCACCAACACTAGACCACTGAACGTTGGCCCTTTAATAAGATCTTCGATATCTTGTTCTGTGTTTGTACTTCTACAGCCGGTTTTTTTTTCTTTGTTCGTTCCATGTCAGCTACTAGAGTTTCCCTCACAACGCATGCTTCTTGGAGACATTCCTTTTGCCAACGATCTTCTTTTCAGTCCTTCGGATAACGGCAGCCCTATCAACTGATTGAGAAACTTGATTTCAACGTGACAATCGGTCCATCAACATAGAACAAGAGATACGGCAACGAACCCTCCTTCTCACTCTTGAATACTCGCACCTTCGAGATAAACTTGTTTCCACCCAACTGCCGCTTATGCTGCATAAGAAAGTAGCCAGCCCACCTCCCTACAGGACTTCCTAGCAGTGCATTTCCGGCGTCAGTCTCCATTGAGAACTCATGTCCCGGCCAGTCAACAGGGTCTTCGTGCGGCGGAGTAAGACTTTTCAGCGCACGCTTGATGTGTCTACTCGTTTCGGTATTGATGACCATGTTCACGAAAAAGTAACGAATGTTCTTTAGGTCCGCTCCTTCCGTCTCAGCAACCGCGCGATGCCAGAATGCCCACGAGATGTCACTCACGCTCCGGATATGAGGCAGCTTCTCGGTCTGAGGTGCAACTCTCCACAGTCGCCTCGCAGATTTCGCAGCGTTAGATAGACTTATAGCGAAGACGGCGCCACCGGCAGCATTGACGCCGATCGTGTGTTCAGCACCAGTGACGCGGTACTGGACTTTACAAACTTCATAGTATTGGGAGGATTTTGGGGGAACCGAGCCATCTGGGTCTTTGATGACGGTCGGGCCGTCAAAGTGCTCGATCTGGAAGCATTGATTCGGGCCGCCGTTGTTCTTGGATTTGGTGTCGAGACCGAGGTCGAGGAAGACTTTGGAGAGCATGTGGCCACTGGCGCTGTTCATGTTGCACTCTAGGTCGTGGAGCTTCTGCATCGCGGGTGTGTTGTCGTTGTAACCCCACTCGCGTAGTTTGGAGATCAAGTCACCATCGAAAGGTGATTCGGCGGTTGTTCCCATACCATAGAGAGTTGCGGCTGAAGCGTCGCTGGACTTCATGCCACTGAGAAGTTTGGTGCCGCGAGCGACAGACAAGGTCCAATGATCAACATCCTCAGCATTTATGGTGATGGAGCCAGTTGATCCAAGTGGGCTCGTTTCTGGTGTACTGACCTTGAATACAGAATTGAGGTAAAGTAGATCACTTTCTGCACCTGGTACGACTCTTGCGCTTGTATACACTGCCAGTAGGAGTATTTCGACTCTAAAAAAGAGCTTCATAGTTGATGGTGCTGCGGTGAGTTCAAGTGTGTGTAAAGGCAACTGTGAACCAGGAGCTGCTGGTGGATGGGAGCACAATCCAGGGTCAAAGCGTTTGCAAGGCGAAGTGAAAGCATAGATCCAGTCGGAAATAATCGTGCCCTTCACTTACGGAACAGAAGCTGCACTAACGATATGTTTAGTCTTGAGAAGCATGATTTATCATCAAGTCGTTGGTTGTATCGCTAGAAGTACGATTTCTCATTTCATACGACTTCTACCAAAAGAGTGTCTGCGCTGTACGAAAGCATTCAAATGACAGATCTACAACGTTACATGTCTATCCGAAAGACTTAGTAGTCATTGTCGCGCCTGGAGCCGCCATAGCTGGACTCCTCACGATCGTTTCTACTAGAGCCATACGAGTTTTCATCTTCGTTGCCATAGCTGGACTTCTTCGAGCCGTACGAGTCTTCGTTTGAGTTGTTGCCGTAGTTGGAGCTCTTGGATCCGTACGAATCTTCGTTGGAGTCGTTACCGAAGCTCGACTTCTTCGAGCCGTAAGAGTCCTCATTCGAACCGCCGTATGTCGACTTCTTGGAACCATACGAGTCCTCGTTGTCGTTGTAGCTGCTCGACTTTTTGTCAGAATCATACGAGTTCTCATCGTCATTGTAGTCGTATCCGCTTGACTTCTTGGATGCATAAGAGCTGTTCTCGTCGTTTTCAAAGCTGGAGGACTTCTTGTCCAAGGACTCGTTGCTGTCATTTCCGTACCTGGAGTTACCGCTGTTGTTCTTCGATCCAAAAGCACCTGACTGGTCTCCAAAGCTCTTGTGTCTGTTGCTTGAATCAAGCGTGTCGTTGTCGTCGATACCGAAGCCGGACTCCTTTCTCTGTCTTCCATAAGAATCGTCGTCATCATTGCTACGGCCAACACCGGATGACTGGTTGTTGGAGTAAGAGGTGTCGTCGTTCCTATTACCTCCGGACTTTCTGTTGGAGTAGGATTCATTGTCGTCCCCGTAGTTGCTTGTCTGCTTGTTGGAGTAGGAATCTTCGTCGCGGCTTGACGAGTATTCATCATTACGGTCGCGGTTGCCATAGCCTGAGCTACGGTCCTCACCGTAAGAAGAGTTGTCGCGGTCGTTATTGTAAGACATTCTGATGCTGATATAAGTTTCGAACAGATGTAGGAAGACCAAGGTGTGGTGACTGGTGAGGTATTCAAAGTTGATGCTGTGCTTGTGTCCTATAACGGCGGACCATCAACACCCTCTTATAGTGTACATCCAAGCCACTTTCAAAGCAGGATTTCAATGCCGTCCCAAAGTAATCTGTAGCGCATCAGACCCCGCAGTTGGTGGAGCAGGATCATATCTACGAACCCCTGCACAGCTGAGCGTCATTTGGGCGACTGCGCCACAGATTGCTCCAGAACCACGGAAGTACTCTTTTTGGGCGATGGCTCACAATAGCTTCGGCGAAACTCAACACCATCTGGATGAAGGCGAGTATACAGGCTGCTGCGCCTCAGAATATCACAAGGGTCGGCAAAAGCTGCATCTCTCTTTTACTTGGTCTGTTGCCTCCAGACTCGCTGCTCGCCAAGGTAGAACACATACACCCGCTCCCGGGCTAGACATTGGCGCATTTCATGTTACGGCTGGTGCTACTACGAGTCCTTAATCGGTGCGATGTCGAGTTGGTGGTGGGGTAGATCCTCGGAAACAGCGAAGAGCGAATGATGCCATGAAGATCGAACACGGGACGGGACGGCCGGTCGCTGTCATCCCACGCTTGAGCACGCAAGAGCTAAAACTACTACTTCTTTATGGAATGGAAAAAATCAGGTTGGGTACGGTCGTGCAGCTTGGAGCGATGGGTAGACTGAAACGCCTGCAACGGACGAACGCTGGTGGTGTACGAAGAAGCTCGTTTTATCGAACACAAGTGCAGCACCACCCTGAGTAGCAACACAGAACAATGACATTACTGGTCTGTAGCGCTACCCTTCATATGTGTTAGTAGCAAAAGGGCATAATAATGTTATTAGGTACTATCTTGTGACTACTGGCAGCGTTGCGTGCGTAGAGCGTTTGGAGTTTCCTGGTGTTCTTAGGAGGTACTCGGTCAACAAGAACGAGCTTCTTCGTAACGGTCTGAACAAGCGTGTAGCCAAGGATGATAGCCTCTAGGGTCCAATCCATGGTGCGCGGTGATACTCGACCAATCATGTGTTGGTTACGAGCAACAGTGACCCTTTGAGCAAATTGTCAATTTGTGGGTGTGAATAATCTTGCGATGGGTGGTTACTTGTAACATAAAAGTGGCTGATTGTTGCAAGTACACGTACACGTACGCTCACGATGCAGGAGAAGTAGAAGATAAGCACACAGCCTTCGACAGTTAAGGAGGCATACAAGAGAGTCTGGTTCTATCTTTGCCAGCCTATAAGTCTGTAAAAGACTACAGTGTGTATTTGCTAAGCTAGAGTGCTGCTGACATTCTTTTGAAGACCTCCAGGCCTCACTCAAGAGTGGGCGAGAAGTAGTGGCTGCTAGTTGTTCAACAGCATTTGTTATCGACTTTTGCTGATACTCTGCATAACTGTCACTTGTACGTCTCATTCATTAGAAGGGGAATTGTTGAACTTGCAAACGTAAATTGACTCTCAAAAAAAAGAAAAAGTAAGGTACAGTATGTACAGTAAGCCGCCTGGTATCTCAAGCTAGCACAATTCATTTTCTTCTACCTTTCAGGCAAATCCCTACCTATCTACCTCTCCAAATACAAGATCCATAGTACCGATTATGGCAACAGCGTCGGCGAGCAAATGGCCTCTTGAGATCTGGTCCATACAGGCCAGATGGGCGAAACCGGGCGCCCTGATCTTGCACCTGTAGGGCCTCTCGCTACCGTCTGAGACGAGGAAAACACCCATCTCTCCCTTGGGTGCCTCGATGGCGCTGTATGTCTCGCCAGGTGGCACTGTGTAACCCTTGCTGAAGAGCAGGAAGTGGTGAATGAGAGCCTCCATGTTCTCCTTCATGGCGGCACGGGGAGGGGGAGCAATCTTGTAGTCCTCAACCTTGATGGGGCCAGCGGGCATGTCGTTCAAGCACTGGTGGATGATGCGGAGCGACTGACGGAACTCCTCCATACGGCAGAGGTAGCGGTCGTAGCAGTCACCATTCACACCGACGGGGACATCGAACTCAACCCTGTCGTATGCGTCGTATGGCTGCGACTTCCGGATGTCCCAGGGAACACCGGATCCACGCAGCATGACACCAGAGAAGGAGTAGTTGATGGCATCGGCAGCAGAGACAACACCAACACCCTTGGTACGGCCAATCCAGATGCGGTTGTCAGTCAACATCTCCTCGGTCTCGTCAATGCGGTCACCGAACTGGGTGGCCCACTGGTAGATGTCGTCAAGCAAACCAATGGGCAAATCCTGGGACACACCACCGGGGCGGACGTAGGCGGCGTGGAGACGAGCACCAGAGACACGCTCGTAGAATTCCTGGTACTGTTAGTTGCTGTGGCACATTATGATGCTCTTGAACGTACCATCAGCTTCTCACGCTCCTCGAAACCCCACAAGAACGGTGTCAGGGCACCGACATCCATAGCGTGGGACAGGACGGACATGAGATGGTTCAGGATCCTGGTGATCTCACCGAACAAGGTACGGATATACTTGGCACGGAGGGGAATGTCGACGTTCAGCAGCTTCTCGACGGCGAGGGAGAAGCACTGCTCGTTTGTCATCATGGAGACGTAATCGAGACGGTCAAAGTAGGGCAGCGCCTGCAGGTATGTGCGGTACTCGATGAGCTTCTCAGTTCCGCGGTGCAGCAGGCCAACGTGGGGGTCGGCGCGCACAATCTCCTCGCCGTTGAGCTCGAGAATCAAACGCAACACGCCGTGGGCAGCGGGATGCTGGGGTCCAAAGTTGACTGTGTAGTGGCGGATCTTCCTGCTCTCGGTAACGTCGCCATCCTCGTCCAGGGCCTCGTGGCTCTCGGGGTTCTGGGGGTCGATGGGGGCGGCAAAGTTCTCGTCGGTGGGGACCATGCGCATGCGCTGGTTGTCCTCGACCTCTGCATAGCGGCGAGGGAACGAGGTCGACAGGCTGCGCGCAATTGGCCGTGCAGGGAGGGCGGTCCGGAGCTGTGGGCGGGCGGCGTTCAGGCACACACGCTTCGCGGCGTGGCCGGCCAGACGCGCGATGGAGACGGGCATGGTGGTGGACGCTCAATGGATATGCCCGTAAGAGGCCTCAATGGGCGTGTGGAGTGGAGAAGGAGGGCGTGGCGGTGGTGAAGCTCTGCCAAAATCGTCATGTTGTAATGGACCTTTGCCGCCGTCCTAATTGGCCCGCGCGCTGTCGGCCTTGGCGGTGCAGTGATGCCGATGTCTATCAAAAAGTTTCGAGAGCTGCCCACGCCGACACCTCGAACCTTGAAACCCAGCAAAGTGCACCATGGCGCTCCCCAATTCCACCGTGCTGGCTGAGCGCAAGGTGAGTCTGCCCTCTGCGCCGTCGGATTGTACCTCCGCTCACAACCTCTGCAGAAGCTCCAAGTCGGCATCGAAACCGTCGCAAACCAGCAGTCGACAGACTTCCCCGGACACTGGCCTGGCGAGAACCATGACTGGGACCTCGACTACTTCAAGGAGGTACACACTACACTGCCGTGGCTTCACCACACCCAACTGTCCCTAACAGTCACCAGAACTTCAACGTCCAATTCCATGCCCGTCCCACACCCTACGACACTTCCTTCTCGCTCTCCGGCATTGATACCTCGGTCGCAAATGCCTATCGCCGAATCATGCTCTCTGAGATCGCCACGCTCGCCATCGAAGACGTCTTCATTTACCAGAACACATCCATAATTCAAGACGAGGTTCTTGCGCACCGTCTTGGTCTGATCCCCCTCTGTGGTGACCCCAAGGGCCTCGAGTGGATGAAATGGTACGTCAAGCCGACCGATGACAACGAAGGCTCAGGCGGCCCCTCAGACTTCAACTGCGCAATCCTGCACCTCGACATTGAATGCAACTGGCAAGAAGGTGGATTGCAGCGCGCAGTCGCTGGTGAAACAGACCCGGACAAGCTCTACACCAACCACTCCGTCTACGCAAAGGATCTAGTATGGGCTCCGCTGGGCAAGCAGGCTGACATGTTCGACGCTGCGCAACCCATTCGCGCCACAAATCCGGACATCCTGATCGTGAAGCTGCGGCCTGGGCAGAGAATCACGCTCACTATGCACGCAATGAAGGGTATTGGCCAGGATCATGCAAAGTTCTCCCCTGTCGCGACCGCCTCCTACCGCCTCCTCCCCACCATCGACATCCTTTCGCCTATTGTCGGCTCCGACGCAAAGAAGTTTGCACGCTGCTTCCCCAAGGGCGTCATCCGCCTCGACCCTATCACCTCCTCGGATGTGGCCTCCGACCCCTCGCTCAGTGGCCACGAAGGCGAGAACAAGGCCGTGGTCGACAAGCCCATGAACGACACCGTTAGCAGGGAGTGTCTGCGCCATCCGGAATTCAAGGACAAAGTGAAGCTGGGACGTGTGCGCGATCACTTTATTTTCCGCGTCGAGAGCACCGGGCAGATTGAGAGCGATGAGCTATTTTTGGAGAGCGTCAAGACTCTGAGAATCAAGGCGCAGAGGATAAAGAGGGGGCTGGACGAGATGATGAAATAGACGGCGAGACAGGGTGTATGCGTATGTGTGCATTTGCAAGGCGTTTTTCGGGTGTCACTGGGAGGCTGGAAAAGTCAACGATATCACGGTGTGCTTTTGTACATAGGTCGAGGACGGAGCGATCAAATACCTCAAAACTCTTTCTTTTCATCCATTCATCCAGCTCTCCACCTTACACAGACCATGCCAGGCGCCATGATACAATTATGAATACTAATACAGCCATAGAAGAAAACGCAAGTGATCAACAGCTGACACACGCCCAGCGTACAGAAGATGATACAAGAAACAAACATTTCTGAAGGGAAAAAAAAGCAGAAATGTCAGGGCCTCTTGACACTTCATGAAAAATGGCAACAACAAAAACAAAACAAAATGTGCACATTCGTCAAGCAGACAAACTGGTATCATGCGCCCTAGCTCGACAACTCAGCAAGTGCTTCGTTGCACAGTCGCTGCACACTTGTCGGGTCGAATCGGGGGCGGAACTTGATATTCCTTCGACTTTGACGAATTGCTTCCATTGCAGCCTCGTCGCTATATACAGAATCAACACTGATAGATCGACTATGTCGTGTAGTTTTTGTAGGCGATGGCCGAGGCGACGGCATCGTGAAGTGCACGGTGGGCACACCTGTCCTTTGTTTCTGCTCGCGCACGTCGGCTAGGTGGGCTTCTAGTAACAGCACGAAGGACGCGATGTTGGCGGAAAAGTAGAACTGCAGGGGTGTCTGTGGTCGGGCGGAGGTTGTTGACGCGATGGTGTCCTGGTGTTCCTTCAAGTTGGTATGCGTTAGGAGTTTGTTGGATTCCTGTGATGTAGGCATGCTTTGGAAAGGTTTTGGTGATATCTCTAGGGGGTCGTTCTCGTAGTCTACCGATGTGTTGCTAGAAGCTGCGCTCTTGTCTGAATCGACAGAGCTACGTCGGCGGGAATATGGAGAAGGCATCGGAGATATCAATGAATTCGGCGACCAAGGATCGCACTGGTTTGGTGATTGTGATGAGGAAAGAACGGCAATTGCGGCATTGTAATGCACTTCTGCTAGACTGAGCTCTTTCCAACGGTTCTTCAGTGTTGCTTCACGGGCCAGGGTGTCGTGAGAGAGCGCGGTGTAAAAGTTGAGATGCGCGAGATGAAGAGGATGTGTCTGTCTGAAGTTAGCAGCTGTTCGCTGTGTGTTGTCTGCATAACCATTCACGCATTGCGCTGCTTCATCGTACTTACTTGATCATGCACCTCGCTCAGTAAAAGCTCACCGAATTTGGCGCACTGTGAGTAATGTCGACTGGCGTACAAACTCTTGACTGCAGCCAATTTCTCCTTTAATTCGCGGTATCGTGCCTCGTTCATTGTCGCGTCAAGTCACGTAGAAAGTCGTTTGTTGAGCAATCGTGGGTCAGGTGTGTGGAAGGTACAATGAGCGAAGACGTGAGAAGGGTCAACCTTAAGAAAAAGAAAGTAGAACGTCGGAGCCCAGCTTCAACAAATCCAGAGGCTGGCAAGTAATGAAGTAATAACCGTAGACTAGCTGCAGGAAGAGCGCGCTTGACGATGGTGCATGCAAAGAATCGCGTTCATACCCCGCGAGCCTGGATGATGTCAAGAGGCTGGCTGCAAGTAAGCTAGCCGATGAAGGCGCAAGATTACGAGCAACAAGAAAAAAAACGAAGAAGTCCAACGCACACAGGAAGCTCGACGCAGTGCGCTATGTTATAACATGGGCTTCGTCAGATGTCACTGTTGGGTTGTGCAGGCTGAGAGGGGCGATTGTTTCAACGGCTGCACCATGTTTCAAGCCTGAGCGAACGCCTGCTCTTCCAACGTGCTAGTTTCCTATCTGGGCGAGGAGTGTTTCCTGCTATTGGCTACATAGCGATCATCCTAGGCTGAAGATGCACGAAGGTTTTCTAGCTGAGGTCCACGTTTCAACCGCCCTTGATCCATGGGAATGGACTTTCTTCCTGCCTTGCTTTCCAGTTTATGCTGCCAGTGAACGGGAGGCGAAGTGGACTACTGGTTCGCAGCAGCATGCTTTTCTAATCCAGAGATCGCGTTTGCTGAAGGCTTGATTTCTAGTGACCTTCCAACACCACATCAGAGTTACTGATCAAATCATGTACCTAGACGTAGGGGATTTCAAGTATATATAGAGTAATACCAATTCAAACCATATAAGCTTGTAAGCATCTCTCGAGATATGGCCAAATGACGTGACCGCTAGACCTACGCGCATGGGTAAGCATGTGCTTTGTTTGGAATTTCTACAAAGAAGCTCGTTTCTGCTAGCCAAATACTTATGCAGCACCTTTATATAGCAACATAGAATAATAACACTCCTATACTTAAGGACCACCTAATTAAGTATAGGTAGTAAAGAGGCGTTATACTATTACTAGGGACTTTCTTGTGACTAGTAGCAGTGTTGCGAGCGTGGAGCGTCTGGAGTTTCCTAGTGCTCTTAGGAGGTATTCGGTTAATACAAACGAGCTTCTTTGTATTTGCCAGTGCAGTCGGGGTTAGAATGTTAAGATTCTGACTCCAAAGCCACTGTCTCGAGCACAACGCAAAGCTCAGCACAACGAAGTACATTGCAGGGGAACAAGCTCGCAGCTGCTTAGCAGGGTGACAAATGAGCTATGAACAGTACTTATTCTACACAGCCCAACTGAGCCAAATGTTCGGGATATCTAGTCCACCACCATTACAGTCTCTACGACTCAGAGGCAGCCGCACCAGTAATAATCTCGACAAGTTCGCCAGTAATGACGGCTTGACGGGTACGGTTGTAGAGAATCTGGAACTTGTTGATCATGTCGCCGGCGTTCTTGGAAGCGTTCTAGAAGGGCTGGTCAGCATAATTGTCGATACAACAACGACCGGTGTCTACTTACGTCCATGGCGTTCTGGCGCGCGGACTGCTCGCAAGCGTGGCCCTCAGCAAGTGCCCAGTAGAGCGAGTTGGCAAGAGCGTACTCGCGGAGGTTGGGGAGAGCCTCGTCCTCGATCTCGAAAGCGGAGTAGTTGGCTGATTTCAGTGTTAGGCTGGGATACATTTGGCGCCTTGAACGCTACATACCGGACTGGGTGATGGCCTCCTCGGAGTAAGCCTCCTGGACGGTAGCCTCGTAGGAACCAGCGTTAATGAAGCTGTTGTAGATGATCTGCACGGAGGCGTAGTCGGTAGGGAGGAGGGAGATCTGGTCGGCGATGGCGGAGGCGTCGGCGAAGGTGGGGATGTCCTTTCCGGCACCAGCGAAGCTGAGGACGAAGTTCTTGCCGTTGGAACGGGACAGCTGGGCCTTGCACTTCTCACCGATGACAGCGAGGTCGGCGTTGGGGGCGTCGAGCATCATCTTGCGGACCTTCCTCGACATACCGGAGTGGATACCACCGCAAAGACCCTTGTCCGAAGAGCAGACAACGATCAACGTCTTGTTGCCGTTGTCGAGGGGCTTGGTCTCGGCGCTCTCGAAGACGGCATTGGAGGTCTGACCGTAGGCACGCGAAGTGTTCATGGCCTTCTGGGCGCGGGTGAGCTTGGTGGAGGCGACGACCTTCATGGTCTTGGTAATCTTCTCGATGTTGCGAATCGACTTGAGGCGGCCCTCGATCTCACGGAGAGTGGCGTAGCCGGCGGCATTGGTCGCGGTAAGGGTGGCAGGCCTGCGGACGCAAACGTTCAGTCAGCACTTGATGCAATTGGAGATGCAATGGACGCGGCAGGTGCGCTGCACAGGGCGCTGAAAAGCTGCGAGGTCGGGGAGCGTACCGGGCGGCGGCGGCCATGCCAGCCCTCATGGCGGGGCGGGCAGCTCGGGACAGCATCATGGCGAGGAATTGGGATGAGTGGAGATGGCGACGGCCGGGTGATGGTGGTGAGCTTGCTGTCTGTTCGAGCTTCCAGTGTCGGGGCGGATTTGCTGCAATCACGTGGGGACCGCCGCCCGAGCTTTTCTTTGTCACATGACCGATCGAGGGCAAGGCTGCAGAGCATCCATGGACGGACACGGATGGCTGCATCAAGACCATCGATGTTATCTTCCAATCTATGTGGAGACTGGTCATCTCGCTGTGCTTCTCCTACATGCTGTGCCCTTCTCCTGCGATATGGGAATTGACATTGATTTCGCGGTGTTGGGCAGGAAAACACCTGCACTCAATCACTTCACGACTGAAAGGCGCAACATACGGTAGCCGCGATAAAGTGCAGTTGCTTTCGCAACCCCATTGCTGCAGCCTACTCTGCCTGTCGACGTCTTCCTCTTCAAGACGCCAACTTTACAACTCTCTCACGTTGCCCCAGCTGCACATGATAAGGCGACTTTTGTTACAAAATTACTGCGCGATCACTTTAGTAAAGGCCGAGAAGCCCGTGCGCCACCTTCGAGGCCGCAGAAGGGAGGCTTCACTTCACCTCCAGCATTCCTCGTTCTTCACTCATCTATCGCCCCTCCCGTCTTCACCATCGCATACCTCATCTGTAGACCAAACTCGTGGCGCGGCTGCCTCATCCTCGCACGCGCCGTCTCACCGTTACAGCGCGTCTCTTGCGCCCGTTCGCTCGGTCCCGCTAGAGCACCTGCGTTCGCGCTGAACAAAGCTGATTCAATCGCTCCGTCACATCGATATCTGCGACACCAGCGCGTCCAATTCAAATACACAATGTCCTCTTCAGACGACACGCCTCTTGTGAAGGCGAACGATGGAGGTAAGATTGCCTGTATTGTGCTGCTTGTAGTCCAAATACCTCCACGTCACACAGCACTCTCTCACGCAAAGACTTGCTTCACTCTGCTGTCAAAACACTCCTCCACATCAAAACACGCCATTCTACCTCTTTAGCGCCTTCTGCTAGAGCTCCACTGCGCTCCCGCACTTCGCTAACTGACTTCACCATTTAGCAGTCTCCAACGAACGCATCTCCAAAGACGTCGATAAGGCCATGGACAAGCAAGTGCCCTCCAACGGCCATGTTGAGCCGGGCATTTCGATTCGAATGGGCCCAGTGGACGACATGGATGTCGACACCAATGGCAATGCGAACGGAAAGCGCAAGTCCCGCGGCAGCATCCCAACTGGCAAATCGTACAAGGAACAGAGCAGCTCGGAGGATGACGATGATAAGCCACTGGTGGGTTTAATACTGGTCCCTTTTTATGGACAATGCGCTAACTCTCCCGCAGAGTAAGCGGCGAAGAACATCTCAGCAAGCTAAGCCCACGCAAGACGACTCGGATTCCGAACTCAGCGATGTACCACTGAAGGCCCGAGTACTTCCCAAGGCTTCTGCCGAGCAAATCGGGGAGGAAAGCGATTCTGATGTGCCTTTGAACGCGAAATTGGTCAAGAAGAAGGAATCGATCGAAAAGGCTGCCGCAAAGGAAGCCAAGGCTATTCGTACAAAAGAGAAGACCGCGGCGAAACGGAAGCCAAGAGCAGAGAGTGATTCTGACGATGACGCCCCTCTCGCGAAAAAGAAAGCGCCAGCAAAGAAAGCCAACGGCGTGAAGAAAGAGGAGTCAGATTCTGACGCGCCACTTGCAAGAAAGCCAGCGGCAAAGAAGGCCAAAGCTAAGCCTGCAGCAGTTCCGGCGAAGAAGGGCAAGGCCAAAGTCAAGGGCGAAGAGGAACAGCAACAAGATCAGGAAGCTGATGACCAGGATGAGGAGTATCGCTGGTGGGAGAACACAGCCAAGGGAGATGGTACCAAGAAGTGGGACACCCTGGAGCACAACGGTGTTGTCTTCCCGCCTGAATACGAACCGTTACCGAAACACGTCAAGTTACTCTACGATGGAGTGCCAGTGTCCCTCCACAAGGACGCTGAGGAAATCGCGGGCTTCTATGGAAGTATGCTGAACTCCACGCACAACGTCGAGAACCCTACTTTCAACAAGAACTTTTTCGAGGACTTTGTGGCTGTTCTCGACAAGACAGGACACGGCAAGGACAAAGACGGCAAGACGGTCAAGATCAAGAAGTTTGAGAAATGCGACTTCAAACCCATTTTCGAACACTTCGACGCTGAGCGTGCCAGCAAGAAAGCACTTCCAGCTGCAGAGAAGAAAGCTCTGAAAGCTGCCAAGGACGAGGTCGAAGCTCCTTTCATGTACTGCATGTGGGATGGACGTAAGCAAAAAGTCGGTAACTTCCGAGTGGAACCACCGAGTCTTTTCCGTGGTCGCGGAGAGCACCCCAAGACTGGCCGAGTCAAGAAGCGTGTCCTGCCTGAACAGATCACTATCAACATTGGTGAGAGTGCAAAGGTTCCAGAGCCACCTGCAGGCCATCGATGGAAGGAGGTGAAGCACGACCACGAAGGCACATGGCTCGCTATGTGGCAGGAGAACATCAACGGTGCCTACAAATACGTCATGTTGGCCGCAAACTCTGACATTAAAGGGCAAAGTGATTTCAAGAAGTTCGAGAAGGCCCGTGAGTTGAAGAAGCACATCGACCGCATCCGGACGGATTACAAGCGAGAGCTCAAATCAGAAAAGATGGTTGACCGTCAACGCGCCACCGCTATCTACTTGATTGATCAGTTTGCACTCCGTGCGGGTAACGAAAAGGGCGAAGACGAAGCAGATACGGTCGGTTGCTGTTCGTTGAAATTTCAGCACGTTACTCTGAAACCACCGAACACAGTCATCTTCGATTTCTTGGGCAAGGACAGTATCCGCTTCTACGACGAAGTGGAAGTCGATGCACAAGTGTTCAAGAACCTCAAAATCTTCAAGAAGGACCCCAAGACAACTGGCGACGACATCTTCGACCGTTTGACTACTTCGGCCCTGAACAAGCATCTGACTAGCTACATGCAAGGCCTCACCGCGAAAGTCTTCCGTACTTACAACGCATCCTACACCATGGCTAGGCTTCTCAAGGAGATGAAAGCTACAGGAACCATCCAAGAGAAGGTCAAGGCATACAATGATGCTAACCGTGAGGTTGCCATCCTCTGTAACCACAAGCGTACTGTGGCTGCTGGTCACGCTGGCTCCATTGAGAAGATGCAAGATAGAGTAAGTCTGCCAATATTCATTTCGTCTACAAACCATCCTCTTACATACAATAGATCAATGGTCTTCGATACCAGCTGTGGAGAACAAAAATGATGATGATCGACGTCGACCCCAAGATCAAGAAGAAGAAGGGTGCTGAGTACTTCGAGCGTCCAGAAGACCTCGACTCCGAGTGGATGAAGGCACACCAAGAGGCGGAAGTGGAAGAACTGCGCCAGAAGATTACCAAGAAGTTTGAGAAGGACAACGAGAAGCTAGCAGCCGAGGGAGAGAAGGAAATGAAGCCCAAGGAGCTCAATGAGCGACTCGAGAAGGCTGATGAGCTCGCAGTCAAGTACAAGAAGGAGAACAAGACCGGTAAAGTCGAAGCCGAAGGCAAGGGCCCGTCGATCGATAAGCTTGAAACAGCGGTCGACAAGCTGAACCAGCGTATCGAGAACATGAAGGTGCAGATGGAGGACAAAGAGGGCAACAAAGAGGTTGCCCTGGGTACCTCGAAGATCGTAAGTCAACGCAGCCGCACTGGTCGAGCTCATTTGCTAATCGTTGTCAGAACTACATTGACCCTCGTCTCACCGTGGTTTTCTCCAAGAAGTTTGACGTCCCTATCGAGAAGTTCTTCTCAAAGACACTCCGGGAGAAGTTTGACTGGGCCATCAAATCCGTCGACGAAGACTGGGAGTTTTAGACAGTTCTTCGGATATGTTCGCTGCACAGGGGGCGGGATTGGTCACGGCAATGGCGTAGAAAAGCATGGTGGCTTTGTATGGTCTTTTCAGCCGCTTTCGGTTTCTTGCATTCCAGCAGTCTTCAGGTTTCCACACTGCATGGCGCAACAATCTAGCGCACCACATCTTCATGGTAGATATTGAATTGCCAATAACTGATATTGCACGTTCAACGCTCTTGCATGTCGCTTGTGACAGATCCTGCGATCGTGCATATGCAGCGGGACAACTAGCCTCGCTTGCAGCATTGTGCATGAGCAGCCTTGTGTCCGAAGCAGGCAGCGAACCACATAATAGGATTTTGATGATTAGGAATTGGTCATGTAGTCAGTTCGCCGACCTCAACACGTGGATGTCGTGTGCAAAGCGGCGATCTGGCGTGCAGAAGATGGTCAAAGCACGTATACACTTGTCCCACATAGATGCCAGGGCCAGGCACTTTCTGAGCCGCGGAAGGCTTGCAGGAATCATCCTCACAGATCTGTCTAACAAGTAATTAACACAACAAGCGTGCATGTAGCTGGCTGCAATATATACGGTCAAGGTACCATGGCACGAGTTTGTCCCAACAAAGGGTCTGCAGTCAGAAAAAGGGAGCTGCCGATTCGTACCCACCAAGCCATGTTTGAGAGGCAGCAAACTATCATGGACACGACTCATGCCAGCACTGCAGAAGGAAAAAGAGTTCCGGGCAGCAGTCGGGCGCCCCGCAAGCGTCTTCGCGCTTTGTTTCTCCAGGTCGCTTTTGGGTCTTGCTCCATGGCTTCACCGGAGCGCAGTGCGCGCTGCAATAGATGTAGCAGGCAGAGGAGGATTGCTGCAGGGTGGATGCTGGCACGGCGTGGACACAACATATGAACCCTGAACCAGAGTCGACATGTCTGCTCTGAGAAGCTGGAGCGCAAGCATGCCAAACAGTGAGGCGAAGAATGCTTGCTCTGAGATTACCTGTCTGGAGACCAAACGATCGATTCATCCTGCATGGCTCAACGAGCCTGTCTCCCACCAACCTGTCTCATACCATGGCAGAGGGTGCCCGCCCCTGAGCCCCGCTTGGAGAGTTGGGCAGCTGTCATACGACCAGACTTGCAATCCGCCATCGAGGTTCAGGGAAGGTTCAGGGCTACGGGAGCGCGCCGTCGCTCTGCTTGGCTTCCGTGCGGTTCCAGTGTTCATCACCCGCAGCTCGTCGTGTGCACATGGCGTGGACGACAATATTGGATGACATTACACCTCCGTGCTGCTGTGCAACATGCAGAGTAGGACGCTTGCAGAGACGTGAGGTGTACCTGCAGGGCTATGACGAGGGTCCAGCGCTCGTAGACATGTGATGCAGGTGGTGAACCATTCCAGGGCTCGCGGGCTGGCGCGCGCACGCCAAAAAAGCAACGCTGGAACAATGTCGCGGCGCAAACACGATGCTGCACAGCTTGCCATAAGCCATGAGCTCCAGAGATGGCGGCGGGCTTGTCTCCCTTCCCGACCGGAACGAAGCCTCTAGGTTTGCGCCGATTGAGTTCTCGCGGCCGCGCTTTAAATATTGGCCTTGGGCTCCCACTCCAGCGGTCTGCACGTCAATGAATCGCGCTCGTTAGGAGAGGTTTGTATGACATTGTGTGCCGCGGCAGCCATTCTCTCTTTTGAAGTACTCCTTTGCAGATTTCTCGCTGTCAAATTCGCAAACTGCTACAGCGAGCCTTCCTGTTCTTTGTGGAGCAGCCTCCCCATAATCCAAGCACCGGGTTCCTCGCCAGCAATCACGGCGCGGCTGAAGTCCTGAGCGCGAACTCATCTCCCGGGTTTGAGATTACAGCAGCACCCACAGCACACGACAATATTCAGCAAAGAGCATTTGTTCTGGAAGCACTGTACGCTAAGCGTGTGCGCCTGCCAAAATGTCGACACAAGAGAAGCCAGCGGTCCTGATAATAGGCGGATTGGGTACGTCACCCGCCTGGGCCTCACCCCGCAGTCCATTGACAATGCAACACAGGCTATGTTGGACGAAACCTTGCCAAATACATACACGACAACAGCCTCGCCTCGGAAATTCGCCTCGTTGACAAGCACCTGCCAGAGCTGGCCTGGCTTGCGCCTGAGTTCAAGGAAGCATGTTCACGAGAGCGTTTTATGCAGGCTGATGCCTCACAAGAGCGTGCGCAGGCCCTCCACTTCCCCCTATGACGCTGGACTGACATAGGCGACAGGCTCGTTACCTCGCATATTCGATCGCGAAGGTGGCAAAGAGTTCGACTATGTCTTCAACTGCGGCGGCGAGACGCGCTTCTCGCAAGACGACAAAGTCTATGAACTACGATCCCACGCCCTCTCCATGGCTGTCGGCCGTGAAGCCGCCAAGCGCAAAATCAAGTGCTTCCAGGAACTTAGCACAGGCATGGTGTACAAGCCTGAGGCTGCGCCCCGCAAAGAGACAGACAAACTGAAGCCATGGAACAACCAGGCAAAGTGGAAACTCAAGGCTGAGGAAGACTTGGCCAAGGTCGATGGGCTAAATCTTATGATCATGAGAATTGCGCATGTATACGGCCCGTACACTGGCAAGTTCTTGAGCACGGCGCTGTGTATGGCGAGGGTGTACCAGAGTAAGGGAAAAGAGATGAGGTGGCTGTGGAAAGAAGACTTGAGGACGAACACAGTGCACATCGATGATACGGTACGTGCCTTATGGACGGGGGCCGAGTGGTACGAGAAGCAGCCGTCGCCAAAGAAGCCAGCACCCATTTACAACATCGTCGACCATGGAAACACCTGTAAGTCCTCCCCTCCAAAACCCAGACAACGGACGTCAATTGACGCCAAGTAGCGCAAGGAGCCGTCGCCAAGATCATGCACGATGTCTTCAAAATCGAGACTGGCTTCCACGGCACATTGATATCAGCATTTGCGCGACTGAACATGGACCATGTAGTGGATGAAGTCAACGACGAGACACTAGATCCTTGGGCAGAACTACAGAATGCAGCCGGTATAAGCCAGTCGACGCCTCTGAGCCCGTTTATGGAGAAAGAGCTGCTGAAGGACACCGACCTGAGTATGGACGGCGCTGCGTTTGAGAAGGACACAGGGTTCAAGTGAGTCCTACAAATATCAAGCTCTCTATGTTTACTGACATAACTCCAAGATACACACATGAGAAACTCACAAGAGAAGGCGTTGAGGAGGTGATTGAGAGTTACAAGAGGCAAGGCTGGTGGCCATGAGCAATCTCGTTCCACCTCGCCCGCAGAAACCATCGATACCCCACCATCACGACGCTGTTACGGCCGATTCTCGCATGACCACACCTCTTCCGCCATCGACGTTGCTTGCATCCTCAGTTCCAACAGCCACAGCTACGGCTTTGCATATGCCGCGTGTTCAGCATTCATCTCTACTGTGTATAATACTCCTACCCCGCTTCATACCTTCCTAGCTATCACCGACGGTACCTTTGACCTCTGTACCCTCGCTTTGTAATCACCGACCGCACTCTTAGGTTCAGTATGACTGGCATGAGACTTCCATACCCCCCAATTCAAGCATTCTGTTCATTAGCTTTCTGTATCCTTGTGCCTTAGTCAGTACGTTGAGAAATGCACACGATAGCGGGAATCGGCTGCGAAGGCCCGAATACTCTTATTGTCATTTATAAAGATGTGTACAGGGGTAAAGCTTGGTATGACGTGAGTGATCAAAAGAAAAGAGGTGTTGTCTAATGTGGCACGTGTGAGTGGCAAGAACCATGCCCTTGTGTACATGCTTAACTAGGTGTGTTCATGCTCTAGATTTGGGTTTTGTTGCTCACATGTCTAAGCGAACCGTGTTGTAGATTACATACAGATAGCAAGTCTGTTGTTTGTGATTAACATCAGCTATGTCCTGTATTGGTGTCGCGTGTGACTTGTTCTCCGTCCAGTACGTGTCTGGATGGAAACAATGCTGAACAGAGGGTGTCGTTGACCCATTACATCAATCCCAGTCTTTCTCACGAGTGCTTCACTTGAAAAATACGCAAAGTGTTAACCATGCTCTCTTGCTTGAACATTTTAAATTGCTATAGCCCCAGCTCCCTTCGATCGACTTCCAGATCATTGTGACTTGATCCAATCTACAATCCTGTCAGAGATAGATGAACACGGAGCACCAGAAACCACCAAATTTGTAAAGCACAGACAAGTCGATTTCGGAGATTTGGGTCGTTGTGAAATTAACAGATTACACACTAATATATACCGCAAGCCGTCGCTAGACTATTAACTAGGGCAGGATAAGATACGGTACGGTAGGTAGGTACCAGGAAGGGATATGGATATGCGAAACACAAACAAACAATACACAAGCGTAAATACGTAAAACGTAGCGGATATGTTGACTCAAAAAAGCTCTCTCTCTTCACAGATGATCATATAGCGGCAGATCGGGAGATGCTCAATACTCTTCATTTCAAACCCCATCACCGGGCTTTCCTTTGTGTCTTTGGACTTGTTGGATGATCGAAGGTAGGGGGATCAACTAAATGCAACATGGAAGAAGACATCTAGTACGACAGGGCGTCGGCACACCCAAAGTGCTGCTCAACGCCAAGCTCACCAGGGTGCTTCCAGGGGTCGTCCTTGAAGCTGAACAGGCATGCCTCGGCACCGACCTTCTCCATAATCTTTTTCATGGCCTCCTTCTGCTCCGCAACGCCGGCAACAGCCTTACCATTGTTGTTACCAGCGCTGGGCCAGCCGATCTCGGAGATGTACTTGCCCTTGGCGGCAGCCTCTGGGCACACCTTGGCGGCCTGCTCAAGCTGCTGTGCGGCAAAGTCACCGGCCATGTCGGGCGAGATAGAGGCGGTAAAGTAGGGGTGGACTTGCACGGTGAAGATGTCAATGTGGTCGCACAGCGCGGCGCCCTTCTCTTCCCAGGTGCCGACGGGCTCGGTGGTGGTGATGGCGATGTCCTTGGGGAAGCCGGCGCCCTGGAGCGTCTCACGGACGTGGTCGATGTAGGAAGCAAGCTCAGCGGGCTGGCAATTGTTGTTGAACATGCACTCGTTGCCGACGATAACCATGGCGACGCCATCCTTGGGGGCGTTGCTCTTGATGTCATCGAGCTGGTCGTTGGCGTACTGGGAGAAGGGGCCCTTGCCGCCGCTGCCACCAGCCTCAAGGAAGATACCGTAGATGATCTTCAGACCGTGCTCCTGGCAAGCGGGAACAACGTACTCGAAGACACCACAGTCGGTGCTGTAGGAGCGGATGGTGGTGAAGCCGAGGTCGGCAATAAGCTTGATGTCAGACTTGATGTCGGCCTCAGTCTTGCAGTTGCCATCAGGAGCGTACGGGGTGTAGGTCATGGCCCACTTATCGCCATTGGTAATGATACGGCCACCGGAGCTGTAGCTGCCAGTGGGCTTGGGCTTCTCAGCAGTCTTGGAGCTGCTAGGGGCGGGCTTGGGGGTGTCGACAGCCTTGGAGCTGCTGGGGGCAGGCTTTGGTGTATCAACGGGCTTGGTGGGGTACTCAGGAGTGGCGGGCTTTGAGGACTCTGGGACCGGCACGGGAGAGTAAGCTTCTTTCGAAGACTCGGGAACGGCTGGCTTGGTGGGGTATTCAGGCACAACTGGCTTAGAGGTAGCAGGAACAGACTCCGGTACTGGAACAACGGGGTAGGCTGGCATAGAGGCCTCCGGTGTTTGCGTGGAGATTACGATAGGGGTGTAGATAGAGCTGGTCTTATCCTCCTCGGTGCACGAGGAAGATGTTTCCGCGGCAGGAGTGGAGTGCTCATAGATGGCGGTGGTGTTAGGCACAATTGAGGGCACTAGGACATGTTAGTTGCCGTGATCACCTCGTTCATCCTCTTTGCCCATGTCCCGAAGAGCCAACTCTTGCAGCTTTATTTGAATGACGTACGGGCGTGAACATAGACAGTCGTGTAGACCGTGCAAATCTCATCCTTTGGCTCGTATGCGCCACGGCGCATGTGGAACCCAGCGTGGTTCTTGTGCTCAAAAGCAGCAACAGACGCGACAAGGGCCGAAGCAGCGACGATGGAGGCCTTCATTTTGACTTTGACGTGGCGACGATCCGGTTCCTTTTGTGATTATCCGCTGAAAGAGTGAAGCGGTGTTGTAGTAAACGAGTGACTGGGCACGGAGGCCGTTGAACTTTGCTCACGAGGCTGTTGATGCGTACGAAGCCTTGCGTAGGAAGCAAAGCAAATCCACAGCCGGGGAACTGAGGCCTTTTGACGGACTTCCCATATCCCGTGAACACATTCGTTGCCAGTACCGAAGGCGTTAGGATAGGGGTCCATGAGATTAAACCTGGCAAGTGCAGGTTCACATGTAGTATAACGTAGTTATTGGATCATTAGGGCGCCCGAACTACAGCGCATTGAGCCATGATGCGCAGCACGCCAGCGCGTTAGGGAGATGAGGCCTGGGGAAATACGACAAGGTCGTTCCTTCGGTTGAGGCGTGGACTAGTTGTGGTTAGTGCGCAATTTCCCCTGACAAGGCCAACAGTTTGTACATCTCCACCAGAGCAACAGCCGCGCCGAGTTGACCGACATGAATGCAAATTTCAAGATGCATCGGATGATCTGAGCCGTTAAAATGATGTGGTTGTCATTGCAGCAGGTACAAGAGATGCTCTAGCCGTCGAATGAGCTTTTCGTGAAGCACGGCTCACGTCAGCAGCATAAATGAGGTCTTGCTACGAAAAGCCAACGGCTAATCTCACCAACGATTCCGGTTACTGCGTTGCCAAGATGCAGGTACAAAGCGGCTTGTGCTGCAGCCTTGCACGCTAGCATGACTATAATTGGTCAATGAGCTATCGTTTGAGGACGCGGATCGCGTGCTGGAGCATGTGGTCGACCAGTCGTGATATCTGAGCCCGGTTCTGTTGTGGTGTTTGCAGGCTCCGAACTACATCTACCTAAGAGATACGTTTTATGGCGATATGGAACTTACATAGATCGCAAGCATGGGTGAAGTACAGCGCCAAAAGTGTGTCAGTTGCTGGTCAAGCGCGGCACGGCGCCTTGTTGAAGAGTGCTGTTGTGGAGCGATGCTTGCTGCCGAGCGATAATTGTCTTGGACGCTTGGTCGCGTTGGCAGGACGTGCCATGATGATCTTGCTTTGTTGTGATCGAACAACACCCGATGAGGTGCACGAGTCGCAGCTGCAAGCTTGCGCTGCTAGCTAACGGAAGACGACTCACGCCGTGATTAGTTCGTGGTTGTGGTTTGCATTCTTAGAGTGTTAGAGCGATGGCGTACATGTCGACCAGTAATCCGTGCAGCTTGCCGATGCCAACCAGTCACGCGGACACCTTCTAATTATTGGCAACGAAACAAAAACTTGTTTGGACAAGAATTAGAATTGCAAACCATCTTCAATAAGCGAGCGACACAGTTATTGAGACCAGCGATAGAGACCTTGACTTCAGTGCAGACTTTCACCTCGATAGGCGCGTGGATTTGCAACTCGTCGCTTAGTGCTATGCTAAGCACGAGCTTAGTCGCCACCAGCTCCAGAGTCTGTCGTAGAATTATTAAGTTATTCGTCATACTTCTACTGCAACTTGACTTACAAAAAGCGCCAATGTTCCTGAATCTGGCAGTTGCAGGCTCCGCAATCTTGATCTCACAACCTTCTGATACCTCTTCTCCTTCGAACCTCCTCTTGATCCATTGTAGGTAATCGAACTGTGGTACCTGAGCTGCCACGTTATGATCAGCATCTGGGTATAGCATCAATGTTGCCCTAGACTCTGGGAATGTATTGCAAGTCTGGTTGAAGTCCCACTCGGTGTTGTTAGCGTAGGTGAGTGGATCGGTCACGCCCTGCACAACCAACATAGGTGCAGCCAAAGCGTGCGGACCGGCGCCGTTGTATCGTTTCTGCCAATCAACAACAGCAGGATGCTCGAGCCAGCTCAGGTCCTTGAACAGCTCGTCCTTTGTGAGATTCGCAAACAGAGCTCGTCCGACAAGCAGACATCCTTGATCCATGAGAGAAATGCGACCTAGAACGGTGTCTGTTACATAGTCTTCCACACGAATTTGATCTGGGAAAAGAAGTGCGAGCGATTGTAGGAAGAAAACAGAAACGGCGTCTCCAATTGGTCCACCTGCCGCACGCCGAACTGACTCTGGGATAAGGTCCAATGGACGTAGCGCTGGTGAATTGGCGACCGCTCCAAGGAGCTTACCAGCCTTCAGTAGTTCATCTTGATCCGGCATGGCTAATCGCTCGTTGGTCCGCCATGCTGTCATACCACCCTCGCTGTGACCTACAACCACCCACTCTTCAGACAGAAGCTCACCAATAATCTTACGAGCAGCAATGAGACCATAAGCAACGTCTGCAGCATGTAAGTAGCCTGCTTCGTACATAAAGCCCTGTGATATATCCGATCCTTGGCCAGCATAGTCAGGAGCGATGACTGCATAGCCGGCTGTTGCCAAAGCGTAGGGTCCTTGCCATTCGTAGTATAGGTCTTTGTGGTTTGAAGGCGCACAGTTACGAATACGTCCGGCCGTTCCGTGAGTCCAAACCGCAGTGTTGAATGGTTTTTTCGGATCCGGTTTGTTGTAAGGAAGGAGTGCAAATGCGCTTGCTGGAATTGGCTTCCGGTCAATGTCCTCGGTCATGTAGAGAAATCTAGAGATAGACATGCCCGCTGGAGGCGTAAAATTGGTATTGACAACTTCTCGCGATAAGTCTTCCCATCGCAGCAGGTCTCCAGGTTTCGCTCCAGTAGCGTTGGATGGAGTGTTGTAGAAATCATCGGATGTCACGTTCTTGGACACCCAGGAGGCTGCCTCGATCGCTTGTGACTGCTTGAACGCTGCCTGACAAGCTGAATCACAGGCTTGCTGAGCGTTGCCTGCAACCGTGGATAAGGAGAAAAGCAAAATTGATTGAAGTCTCATCTCAGACAGCCAAGGAGAAAGAACTGTAAAAAACCAGGTCGAGGTTGATGCTAAAAAGCTGAGGGGGCTCAACGAGGCTTTATAGACCGTCGATACGAAGCCACTCAATGCGTTGTATGTCTCTTGACATGCAGGGTTGGACTCGGGATAGTTCATTATTGGAAGTCCCGCCATGACTTAGGGAGTATACGGAGTATGGCACGTTGCTCTGCGTGCCAGATTGATGTCTCGGCAGTTGTAAACTGGGGATATCAGAAGTCACCTAACTGCCGAAGCTTCCACCCCAGATCTTGGCGGAGGGCGACGTGATGGCTTCTCGCCTCAATGAAAGCTTAAGGGGAGATTGCCATGATAGTTGTTCGGCCCATTCTATCTCTATAGCGCCTACGCATGCCTAAAGCGGGCTAGGCTCTCTTCATCAAGGTCATCTATGTCATTCGTCTGCGGTAACGGCAATCAGGTAACTTCCCCGCAATGCTTACGTGGAATGTGGTACTTATGGTTGAGGATTCTAGAGTGAGGGGCTGGTGGTGGCACGTGGTTGGATTGCTGCAAAGAGTCGGTCCAAGCGGTCCAAACTTCGGAAACGGAAGGGGTTTTCCGTAGTTCTGGCAATCTTGCATTGACAATATGTAGGATGCGAGTGTCGTAACGACTGTGCTGTGTGACTCTGTTCTCATTTCTTTTAGATGTATTCAAAAGCCTTATATCGATATTCGAGAATGGTGGCTGCAGTTCAGATGGAGTTTTGGAGGACCTTTCGCCTACGAGTTTCGGGCCCGAAACTGCAGTCGAGAGTCCGAACCACAACTTCAACTCCAGGCGTTGTATGCTCGCGTCCGAAAGGTGATTTATACATCGTAGTCTGTGATGTCGCGCCCGAGATAACGTGACAAAACCTCTTAGGCAACCAATGTGGTTATGTGTACAAATACCAGCGTTGTACAGTGCATAGTAAATTTATATCGTTTTCAATTCCAACAATCAGCCACGAAAGCCTTTCATATTCCGGCAAGCAGCGAGGAGTCAGAAAAACCACAAACAATATCTTTGGAATTTCACACCGTTCCCCAAACACCAAGATGCCAGTTACAAATCGTCCCCTTAAGATCGCCGTCTGTGGCGCCGGACCAGTTTCCTTAACTCTGGCCAATATCCTTCAGAACAAAAACATACCGTTCACGATCTATGAAGCATCGGCAAGCATCCGAACGGAAGGTGGTTCCCTCGATCTACATCCACAAAGCGGACAACTCGCTCTTAAAGAGGCCGGCCTTTGGAATCTCTTCATTAGATACGCTCGTCCTGAATCTGATGTTTTGAAGCTCGTCAAGATCGATGGCGAAGTAGTGTGGGACGCCAACGGTACCGACAAGCAAGAAGTGAAGGACGACGAGAAGTTTGACGGGCGCCCTGAAATCGATCGTCGTGCTTTGATGAAGCTTCTGTACGAGAACCTAAAAGAGGGGCGTGTGATTTTCGGAAAGAAGATACGGGAGGTGGTACTCAGTCAGACAGAGGAGAACAAGCACGACTTACGCTTTGAGGACGGCACGACGGAAAATAATATTGACCTCGTTATCGGTGGTGATGGTGCATGGTCAAAGGTACGGAAGCTCCTTTCAGATGAGAAGCCTCGTTACTCTGGGATCTCAATGGTGTCGAGCAGTCTCAACGATATTCGAGAGAATCCTTGGTTGATGAGTTATGTCGGAGAGGGCTCTATGATGGCCTTTGGCGAGGGAACCGCTGTGCAAGCTCAGCGCGGAGACGACGGGCATCTACTGACGTATGCATCGTTGCGTGTTCCTGAAGACTTCCTCGACACGTGTGGAATCGACTGGAATGATGCGACAACGGCACGGAAAGAGTACGCCAATAGGTATTTTTCTCATGTCAGCGAAGACCTTAAGCGCGTATTTCTCGACTGCATCGATGATCTGAATCTACGACCACTGTACGAACTTCCCGTCGGATTTACGTGGCCTTCTCGTTCTGGTGTAACGCTTATTGGCGATGCTGCACATGTCATGACACCGTTCGCTGGCGTTGGAGTCAACGTAGGTATGACAGATGCTCTAGTCTTGGGAAGAGAGATCATCGAGGCTTGTGCTGGGGAGAAGACACTGGACGAAGCTACGCGGGCGCACGAAAGAGAGATGATGCCGAGAGCTGCCAAATTCGCTCAGAAGACCTTGCATGGGAAGGAGAACCACTTTAGCGCAAACGGTGCGCAGGAATTTGCGGATAGACTGAGGTCGCATCACGCTGCACAGTTAGCGCGCACAAAGTAAGGAATAAAGTTGTGGATCGTCGTAATCAGAAAACAAAGGTGGATGAAGCTAAAAACACCATATAGCTATACCTACGCATTGCGTACTTTCATTAGATTTGTTTCTGAATGCACGTTGAGTATCAGATTATCTCTTTCCTTACTCTCAAAGTCTTCTCACCAGATTCCAGTAGAGATTGGTGGAGTCTAACAATTTTGTTGGACTTACTATGTACAATATCGCACGTGTTACAGCGAGCTCATCAGGTTTTAAAAGGGAATCAGAGAATACCTAGATACGGTTGTATGCGTTCAAACGGGTATATTATGATGTCCAAGCCCCGCAAATGCGAAATGATCACCAACCAGAGTGACATATAGGGACACAGGAACTGTCAAAAGTTCAGCGCTGCCCCCGCTGCTCAATTGTCTGAGCCATCCTCAGGCAAATCCTGCAGTACATCTTCAACGATGCTAATCAGCTCGTCTACGTCAGGTCGGTCGCTCGGTTCCAACATCAAGCACTTCCGTACGACGTCCTTGACACTATCGCTGATAGCCTCTCCATCTGCTGGCTGCTTCTGCTTGCCCCTCTGCGGTCCCTCGTCTGGGAATCTCCAATCACCGCCAAGCACACAAATGCTGAGACTACCACCTGTCTCGTCGCTCCTGAACTCGAACGGCGATTTGCCAACAAGACATGCATATAAAGTGCAGCCGAGCGACCATATATCGACCTTGGTATCGACAACAGAGCCGGTCTTTACGTCGAAGAGCTCTGGGGCACGGTATGGCATCGTCGAGTGTTCTGCGGCGGTGTCTTGAACTTGAAGGGCAAGCGAGCGAGACGTAATCGGTGTAGGTGAAGGTGCTAACGAACCCAGATCCATAAGGATGGGTGATTTGCCGTCGTCGTCGATCATGATATTTCCTGCGGCGCGTTAGTGACTGCATAGCCTTTGGTTGCCGCATTGACTATATACCAGGTTTGATATCGCGATGCGCATATGCCCTGTCTCCGCCCGGCGCAATGCCTTCTTGCGCCATTGTGACGTTTGTGTCCTCTAGAAGACCCTCCGCTTCTTGCTCGTCGTCATCATCATTGTCATGATGCCTCCTGCTTGCCTTCATTTCCATACTTTGTGCTGCTTGGGCATCAGCTCGCGCTGCATCTCTCCGTACTTTCTTGGCTTTGCTGTCGCTCTTCGCGCCACCTGGCCCTCCCTTGACTTTATACTGATGCATCGCCTTCAGTGCTTTACAGACACCTAGGAACAGTACCATCAGCCTCTTCTCAGGGAACTTTGTGTGATTGACCAGATTCGCGTTGATCATGTCTTGTAGGTTGCCACGGCGATAGTATGGGAGGAGGATGTAGACGGTCTTCGCTGAAGGGTCAGACTTGTCTGTCTCGACCGAATAATCTATCGAATGTATAATGTTCGGGTGCGGCGAGAAGAGTGTATAGGCCTCGACCTCCTTCAGCGCCAAGCTGACGCTCTCCTGGCCAAAAGGACATCTGATCTTCTTGAGTGCGAGGAGTTGTTGATTTGAGTTGTCTTGTACAAGGTAGACATATGAGAAACCACCCTGCGAATAGTATGTCAATTGCTGTATGATGAAAGAGTAGTTGCCTGCTCACCTCGCCTAGTAACCGCAGTATCTTGAAGCTACGGCTGTTGATCTTGAGTTGCGGAGAGCTTGGGAAGCACACCATGCAGTTCGTGAAGGAATAGACAACATCTAGAAAGTATGTCGCTAACGATCCCATCTTGCCGGTAGTGGATGTTTACGGAGCTGCTGATAGCTTGGTCGAGCTCAACACCGAGCTGCGATCGTACAGGCAACGTATCCTTGAGTGAGGCTGGCAGTGGCTTTGGGAAGGGATGGGAGGCGCGGAATTGTGCTACGAGGGAATCTGTAGGCTGGCCGTGTTTGTTCGGAGTGTTGTCTTGTATCGTTACTGACTTGGGCGACAACCGTGTTCGGGAGCTGACGTGTGGTTCGTCTAGACGCGCCAAGTTGCGGCTGTGCGCAGAACCTACCCACTATTTCAGCCCACCCACTTGCTGGTCGACTGAAACATTGCAACAACCGTGCCATGGAAATTTAGTCCAATTAGCCTGGCTGACAGCTTTCAATCATTATTGCAACATAATATTGTACAAATCCCGTTGCTTTTCCATCAAATCAGGCGTTTGCGACTTGATTACGATCATGGGGATGTGGCTCAGTGGTAGAGCGCCCGCTTTGCATCTTCTCCAAGTTACGGCTTCGGGATCCGATGATCTGCGGGAGGCCCAGGTTTCGATCACCTGCTTCTCCAATTATTTTGTCCATTTTTTTTTTGAGTTCAAGTTCCACCCATACATTGGCCTTAGGAATACCCAAGTCATTCAAAACTATGTCTTTGGCATCATGTACAACACACTCTCAGTTATGCAGCAGATACCTAATCTCTCAAAATCTATGGGCACTGCATCCATCCTCCCACAACAATCACACTGTGTCGCCAGGGAAATAGTGCTGGACTGGTCTGTACGAAGAAGCTCGCTTTTATTGGCCGAATACCTCCTAAGAACATCAGAATACTCTGTGCGTAGAGCGCACACAACACTGCTACCAGCCACTAGAAAGTGCCTAGTACTGGCACGTATAGCTAGGGGCTTTGAAGTAGGTATAGCAATGTTATAGTTCTGTGTTGCTACTTAATGTGGTGCTGCACAAGTGTTCGATTAATAAAAATCAACTTCCTCGTAACCGAGTAGGCTGAACTGAGCGCCACGAGGAGAAAAGCTCTCATCCTTAGAGATTTGCTGGTGTCCTGCCTACTGCACAACGATTTCTCCGTCAACTCTCAGATCCCTACTACTCGCGCCAACCCACACCTTGTAACTTCCCTTCTGCAACTCCCACTTTTGCGCTACAACATTCCAAACACTCAGGTCGCGTCTGTCCAGTGCAAACTCAACTTCGCGGCTCTCACCCGGCTGCAGTATGCCTACACGTTCGAAGCCTCTCAGTTGTCTCTCTGGCGCGTTAGGAACTCCCAGGTACAGTTGCACGACCTCGTGACCAGCCACGTCGCCAGTGTTAGTAATGTTGACGCGTGCTCGGTATAGGACTTGCCATAGCTCTGGGTGCCCGCCTTGTACGATGGGAACAGAGTCAGAGGGAAATGTGGCCAGAGAGGCATTAGCCACACTTTCTACGCTCAGATCGGCATGGTTGAAAGTCGTGTATGATAGTCCGTAGCCGAATTCGTAACGTGGAGTAATGTTCTTCTGATCGAATGCACGATAGTCAATGTACAATCCTTCGGTGAAGTTGCTTTGTAAGAAAGCAGGATGGGTAGGATCCACGGTGGAGTTGAGGAGATGTCCATAATCTGACTCGTTGCGCGCTACAGTGTAGGGCAGACGGCCTGAGGGATTGACATCACCGTACAAAACATCGACAAGTGCGTGTCCACTCTCCTGACCTGGTACACCAGCGAACAGGACGGCAGTCACGTTGGGGTGCTCGATCCACGAGTCGACTACGCGAATGCCAGCGTTGTGTAGGATAACGATGGTGTTGCTGCAGTTCTTTGCTACGTTATTGACTAGCTGGTCGCTGAAGTCATGAGCTAGAGAGGTGCGATCAAAGCTCTCAGATGCATAGGCATTGATGAATACGAGGCATGCATCCGCGTTGGCATATACAGTTGGGTTGACACCAAAGAAGTCCCATCGTAAAGTGCCATGGTCGGCGATGATACGGTCCTGGATCGCTTTGAAGGGACTGATCACGTAGGGGGGCGTGCTGGAGCCAGAGCCGCCTCCCGTAATCAAGGTTCCGTTGCTTGGACAGTCAGCAAGACAATCCTGTCATGCATCAGACGCAAAGTGCGAAAACTTACAGAGTTGTCCAACCAAAATTCTCTTCATAGCCACCACCGAAGCGAGAGGGGTTGTTCCAGGGGTTAGCCTTGACTTCAGCGTCGTAGCCGTAGATGTTAAGGAAACGAGGGTTGCGGAGCGGCAGTGTATTGTTGGTGTTCTTCACCAGCACAGTACCGGCAGCTCCAATCTCCCTAATCAGAGATGCATGGTCTTCGCGCACATCGACAATCGGATGCAGAACGTTGTACGCATACACAGCGTTCTCCGGGAAGCCTTTATCTTGATTGAGGTAGAAGTACGCGGCAAGCAATCGAGTGTTCATGTCATCGAGTCTTTGAGTCGACACTGAGCCATTGGTAACAGCATCAGTCAAGTTGTTGCCCCAGAACTTGGCCACAGGCATGACGACATCAAGGCCAGCGTTCGCAGAACCAACGCCAGAGTGTTGTGCGTCCCAATCGCTTACGACGAAACCTTCGAAACCAAGTTCGGTTTTGAGGATACCGTTAAGGAGCTTGCTGTTCTGGCAGCCGTAGCTGTTATTGGTTCGTTGGTAAGAGCACATGAGAGAACCTGCACCCTCTCTCAATGCATCCATGAATGGCCATGCGTACAGTTCGTGTGTTGATCGGTCGTCCACGTTCGATGAGACCGCTTCACCCTCAGGACCAGGCATTCGCCTATACTCTTGTTCTTGGAACAGCCAATGCTAAGAACGAATCAACATCTATCCGCTTGTTAAGGCCATAACCAGAAATGCTTCTCACCTTTGGTGTTGCAATCACACCCTCTGCTTGCGTACCTCGTACGAGTAGTCCACCGCCAATTCCTGCCAGGTAAGGGTCTGCACCCAAACTCTCCCAATTACGTCCTCCTCTTGCAACTCTTCCAATGGGGCCAACAAAGGGACCGAGTGCAACGTGGATACCCTTCTCTCGATACTCATGTCCCAGCGCGTGCCCATACCTCAACATCAGGTCGCGATCAAAAGTTGCTCCAAGATGTATACCAGCCGGAAATGACGAGACGAACTCCTGCCCGCGCACACCAGCTGGTGCATCTGCAAAGCAAAGCTCCGGGATATTCAGTCGTGGAACTGCACCTGTTTGTCCGACGCAAGGGCCTGTGACGCCATGAGTCAGGTTGGACTTCTCTTCCAGAGTCAACTGAGCTACAATTTCTTTAGCCAATGCATATGCCGACGCCCAAGATGATGAGGTTGAGCCATTGCTGCTTGCTGAACGGGCGAATTAGCAACAAGTTGGTCCGGTTACCACACAAGACCTACGACTAGGATAAATCGGTGGACTTTGACCATAGAGAGGAACTTCCGACTGATTGGTATAGCCTTGTGAGAGCGATGAGCGTGAAAAAGGAGCAACGCTCAAAGCGACAAGAGCTGAGGACTTCATTACGCTACTGAAGTGTATTCTTGGGAGGCTAAAACCGATGTTGTGATTTGGAGCGAATCTACCGAAATACCAAAGTTATGTATCTGCACACATGCTTAAGCTCGACATCGCGCCCTGTCATTTGCATAGCGACGCCATGTATGCGCCCCCGTAACGAGACTCTTCTTCGAACTGCCGTAATTCACCCGCAAGTCGCATCTTGGCTTAGCGGAGAGGGGAAGTGGATGGAAGTTGCATTGTGCAACACAGAAGAACATGTATGCCCAGGCGCCGTCTCTGGGGTCCCGCAAGTCGGTAGTGTTTCCGAGTCGTCAATTGGTACCTAGTTGACGTCAACCTCGAGCACCCCAGCTTCCGTCTTCGGCTGATTGTTTCTTTGGCTTACGCACATGGCTCGGACTTGCACACTACCCGATCACGAATCATTAAATCATTACTCTGAAAAGCTTAGTGGCGTGCGAAGCTCCTCTGCTTAGCATGATGACCAACACGGGTGGTTCAAAGTTGCGCTCGATGATGTACCGATTTCGGAGTATTGGACGTCGGCAGCCGAAGTAACGCCATTGGTGCCACTGGCAACTCTATTGATCGTTCAGCACCGCCTCAAAACGCAGCAAGCTTTAGCCAGTGGAGCGGAAGCGATCTAAACGACTATCTACTGTGGACTATGCAAAACATAGAGAAGATCACATTTTCGCACGTTCTTTCGGCTCATCACGAACGCCGATCCATGCTTCAGCAATATCGAAAATTTTCGCATGACCGATATTCTCCAGAAGCTGTGCTCTACCGTTCCTATAGATCTGATCGTAGTCTTCTTCTTGAACCTCTTTCAAGCCTTCCTGGTCGAAAACTATGACCTTGCCTTGTTCAGCCCAGCCCATGCCGTTGGCAAAGTTGACGACATGATCTGTTACTTGGTTTGCGATGTCACGATTTGCCTCATCAAAGTGCTCTCGTAGATTTTGCAGGAGATAGATGACATCGACTTCGTGTGAAGCGAGACCCTTGAATCGTCCCTCGAGTGGGTTCGGAACGTGGAAGTGATAACGGTCGGCGCGTTTCTGCGGTGAGTGTGATCTCCATCCTTCTAGAGCTGTAAGTGCTGGGAGGAAGAAGCGCATCTCAGAGAAGAGAACACACATGCGTTCACGAGTGTCAGTAGTGGTTGATGATCTAGACAATCCGTATGCGTCAAGTAAAGAATCGATATCAGATGGTTCCAAGTGCTTGCGACATGCGATCTTGAGACGGTCGAATGCGTCGGGGCGATCAAGGAGCTTGACTTTTACAATTGTACCCTTTGGCATGTCAGTCGTTACAATGAAGGGGCTTTGAAATGCTTACATCATGCTGCGTGTCACCAATCACAAACTCCTTACACCAAGCCGGCTTGTGCTCTGTTCGGCACCCGTCTACCATGACTCTAGTCGTAAGATCCTCCGTTAACCACTGGCCATCAAGATGCGCACAATAGTGCTGTATTGGCGGTAGTTTCTCGGCAAGCTCCTGTGCATCGGTACATAACAAGCTGGATCTCTTCACTGATTCGCTCTCCTTCGCCAAACCCAGATACCGGTATTGGTCTTCACATATGCCTTGATGCCAGTAGCTGGTCATTGGTCTCCGTATTGTCACTTGACCGCTCATCAGGAGCACCCTCTCGAACAAGGAATTGTCTCCAACGTTGGCACAAAGAATCGTAGACAATGCGATTGCTCCTGCAGAGTTTCCAGCAGCAGTGACATCGCCAGGATCGCCACCGAATCCGGCAATGTGCTTTTTGACCCATCGGAGAGCGACCACAATGTCCTTGTAGCCCATGTTACCCTTCGCACCCAGCTCTTCGCTCGCGAGAACGCCGAAAATACCAAGCCGATAGTTGACTGAGACTCCAATGACAGGTTTTCCAATGGCAGCACTTCTGCCAACGAATCTTCTCAGGTCGTATTGCGGCCAGCTATTGGAACCAATGCCGAATCCTCCACCGTGTACCCAAACGAGTACCGGGAGCGGCTTCATGTCTCCTTTCTCCAACACAATGTTTGGCACAGTGACGTTGAGGTGGAGGCATTCGAATTCGTTCGTGGCTTCTGTCTTCCCTTGTCCATGTTCGTAGGCCAATGTGATGCGCGTGCTTCCAAGCAAAGCTAGATCCAGCTTCTGAGCTCCGTGTTTTTGTGGACATGCGGGTCCAAACTTTGTCGCGTCGAATATACCATTAGATCCAGCTGGTATTGGCAAGGTGTTATTTAGTATGGAGTCTTTGAAACGAGCTGGTATGTTTGCGAATTTGAGATTCCTGAATTGGGTGGTTGTCTCGTCACATTTCCCGCGTAGAGTGCATTTCAATGACGAATGCTTGAGAACATCTTGGCTGTCAAACATGATCGATATTCAAGGGTTCGGAGGATTCCAGATGACAGGGGTTGGGGCATGCCTGCAGATTGTATCTCCCCACATTGTGTTGAGGATTGTCTGATTAGCGTTGACATCATGCGTAGATCTGTGGATGAGATACGTACTTAAATGTGCCGCTAATCGATCTGACAGCGATGGTGGACTGTGACTAGGTAGGCGCTGTGCTGTTTCGGTAGGTTGTCAAGAAGCTTGGACCTTCGATTGATCCAGAACATCAGAGTTGTGGACTGGTATGGCAAGTTGCAGTGTTAAGATGAACATTCAAATGATGAATATCCACGATAAGCTTCCGCTTCCTCTTGCTACTCAAGTGTAGGACTAGCCTCCCATATTAGTCAGTGTTTTGTGCAGAGCGAAATACGCCTACGTGTAGAGACCCTCAGGGATAGAAATTTGCATTCAGACGAGCCTGCGAGCACGGTAACTGGTAGATATTCGTCTTCTATACCTCTGATGATCTACTTCGTACCCTCCTCACTCCTCCCAAATCCCCTGAATCCACCAACGTCTCTCCTGAAGAATTTACCAATATTCTTCAGATTGTCATTGAGATTTGCCTTGCCATCTCCACCATCCGTATGTTGCTGCGTACCTGGTGCAGGGCTGCCGAAACGATCGACGCCGTCTCTTGCAGCGTTCACCAACAGATTACCCAAGCCAGTAGGATCAAACCTTCCACTAGCTAAGCTCGGTGTACCCATGTTCCCCATAACGCTTCCAGTCACAGAACTGTTCGCTCCCGGCTGTGCCTGTAGTTGTATGGGGGTGAGAAAAGGTGAGCTATCGACGAGGTTCTCGTGGTTGGGTGATGCCTCGAAAGCGGCAAATAGGTCAAGGAGTTGAGTTTGTTCGGCTTTCCGAATACCCTTGAGCTCCATGATCTTACGGAAGTTTGTGTCAGATTTGTCGGCGATATGTATAAGGTATGCCTGTACAAGGGCTTCGGGCGGTGCGGGACGAACCTGAAGGGTCTTCAGGAGTGGGTCAATCCTGCTCATGGCTTGATTGACGCGTTTCACGAAGCTAACAGTGATTTAGTCATGCGCCAAGTCTAACGATTGACAGTAACGTACCTTGCTGGTGGCGCAGTGCCGGCTTCCTCATTGAGTACAGGAAGCTCTGTGAACCCTTTCTTCAGGACGTAAGAGTCCAAAAGCATTTGCTCAGCACCAACCTCGGAGATAGGTTTGCTTTGTACAATGTTTGCGATGTAGGCATTAACCATAAGATCAACTAGGTTGTCGCAGAATGCTCGCGCATATTGCTGCTTGTGGAGCGACTTCAGTATCTCCGCTGAGGTCTCCTTGACGTAACGCAAGAGCTCTGCAACATAAGTACTTTGGTCACCCACACTTTCAAGTTTGCTCCAGGGTGTGTTGCGCATTTCTCTCCAGGTGGGTTCGCACGCTATCTCTACTTTCCTGACAAGGACGCGTACTGCTGCACTCGCGATGCCCATAAAAGCATCCGCCTGATTCTGTAGGTCGACTTTTTCTTTGAACTCCTCGTCAATGCGTCCCCGGATCTTCTCTTCTAGTTGGTTGCAGGTGGTGTAGCAGTAATCCGCTGTGTTGAGGATGAGGACACAATCTTCAACAGAAGGACCTTGTGGACCTGGCCGTTCGCCGAGGAAGTAGTACAGCACTTGCTGCCCGTACTGGTCGAGGTATTTCGCGAAAGTTGTGGACAATTCTGCAAGTCTGCTTCCCGTGGACAGCTTAGCACACTGCCCAAGAGTGAGACGGTAGAAATGGAAGAGCTCCGTTGAGGATGGGATAACAGCTTGTGCTGAGAATTCTTCTTCGGTATTTCGTAGCGGCTGCTGGCGGTATTTGGGTATCAAAATCGCCAGTTGTCTGTCCAATTAGCGATTTCCTATACACATGGAAACGTGTTTGACGTACTTGTCCTGTGACTCGACCCACAGGCTCATGTAGGGCTCGAATGCCTCGGAGATGGCTTGACTGAATCCATGAGGTCTCTCATCTTTTGATACGATCGTATCCATTGACGATCTTGACTACGCAAGTTTAGTGCTGGCTCATGATGGTGCATCTTCCGAGAACATACCTCATTAGAAAACCGCCGTTCAAGGTTGTGCTCAAAGTTGAGAGTCTCTTGAAGACAAGAAAGCAGCAGATCAACGTCAAGTGTCTGACCGTCACCTCGCCTCATAGATCGTTGTAGAATAGTCTTGAAGTCCTCTCTTGTCCCTTCGCAATAGGAGTTGGCGAGCATCTCATTTACTCTCCAATAGGCTGGGAATATGGCAGCATGCTCAACGTCGTAAGTCTTCATCATGCGATTGAACCATGAGTATCTTCTGGAAATGTTATCTAAGGAGCCAGCCTAGAAAAGTCAGAATAAGCTTCTACGAGTGTCTTAAAGTTATACTAACCTCATCGTTACCACGGAAGACCTGTCTGTACTCGCGCAGCTGTGTATTGCAGTACCAATTGACGAGTCGTGTACGAGCGTGGTCACCAAGCGCATCGATAACCAGACACGCCTCAGCCAGCATCGCCTTGCATTGTGCAACGTCGCCTTTCGCAAAGGTAACTTCAAAGTCCTCGCACACCTGCTCAAGCAGCTCACCCTGCACGTCCGCCACGTTGCGACTCAACGTTGCAATCTGATCTATTGACCTATAGCTTTTGAAATGTGCCACCAGTTGTATTACAGCCTGCAGCAGCTGAGCGCATTCTCGATATTGCCGTGACTTGCTCAGACTGCGCAATTGCTCGTATGCCGTCGTCAACATCTGCAATCGTTTCAGAGCCGTCATGGATAAAGTCAAATTGCGCTTCGTATTATCGAGGCGCTTGATATCCGCTGTCATGTCGGTGATGGTCTGCTCTGTCTGCATAGCCCGCTCGCGCACGCTCTCAATCTTCTTGAACAAGTCGGCCAGCTCGCCCTTGGCGGCCTGTATACGTTGTACGCTATCAGCATCGGAGGCTGACTGGGAGGCGACGAAGACGGCGATATCCTCGTCCAGGTCATCCTGATAGCTGCGGAGCGCCTCGGAGGTGCTCGAGACGGAGGAGAGCGTTGCGGGGTGGGAGAAGATCGCGTTCAGATGGCCGATTGGGTCGTACTCAGCTGGTTTGGTCTCAGTAAGCGTTCAATGGCTCTAGTATGGAGAAAGCTATGCGCGGTACCAGAATCCAGTGACATGAAGTGCTGTTAGGCCTGCATTGAGCCGCGGACGTTCGCGGTCAGCAGCCAGTTCTGTCGCAGCTACAAAGCTTGAAGTAAAGGAATGTCTGGCAAAACACCGTCTTAATGTGACAGCAATAGGCAATTTTTAATATTGGGAGAAGGGAAATAGTGTCAAGTCATCCAGAGCTCCTTCTTCTCAAGTCCCACCACTCGCGCACGGTCCAAGCTTTACGCTAGCCGCGGTCGCAGCATGTGAGAACCGATGTCATGGAGAGCACAACAAATGTCCTGGACAAGACCAAACAACAAGATTGATATGTTGATGTCGCTTTGCTATGCTATAAAGGTTTGGAACCTACTTGGAAAGAAGGTGCTAGTCTCTAACCGTTTCTGGATGTGGAGCAGAGCTGGGGCCCCAGATCAAATCGAGACTACTGTGGGTGGAGGCCGAGGAACCCGTTCCATACCAAGCTGCGGTCTTGATCAGTGATGGAACTCACATCGCCTGTGCCGGTCCAATAGAACAACCCTCCTAGACCGTTTTGTCGTACGTAGTTGGCCTTCATCTTGACTGTGTGAGGATTGTCATAAGTGACGAAGCCACCATCACCTCCCATGCAATAGGCAGCACCGACATGCTCATCAACGTGTTCTTCAGCACCGGGTCGTGGTAGTTCTCGATACTCAAACGTACCCTCTTCCCCTGCCTGACCAGAGAATGAGTGGCCTACACCGCGAGTCCCAGTGAATGATCGACCGTAAGCCGGTACACCCATAATGATCTTGTTGGACGGTACGCCTTGCCGCATCATATACGATACAGCGGAGTGACAGGATATCGCGGCTTCTGCACTGTGTGGTGAACTGGGCGTGAAAAGCTGGGCCTGATGACCACATTTGTTCACCCAAGGACCGGAGTAATCATAAGCCATGAGGTTGATCATATCCAGATGGTGAGAGGCCTGGTGTAAGTTGATGTGTTGCAAGGCCCATTCGCCAGCGGGAAGGGCTGAAGATAGGGTGTATTGGGGTGCAGGCAAGTACTGGCGCAATACCGCTAGTAGAGCAACATAATCCTCACCCTGGCTTCTGTTCTCAGGATGCTCCCAGTCAACTACGATCGTGCGTGTCAGCAAGCAACTATATAGTAAGTAAGCTTAGCTTGTGCTTACTGTCGATTCCATCGATGCCGAATCGCTGAACCAGTTCCAAGGACGACCGTGCAAATTGATCGCGCTTCGCGGGGTCTCGAGCAACTCCAGCGAACGGTTTACTTCCTTCTCCTCCACCACCAACTGATAGAACGACCCGTAGCCTGTTGTACTTTTTCTTGAGTTCGGCCAAGGAGTTCAGGCAACCCTTAGTAGCGGGGACGTCTTCATAGCCAGGGACCTCGATCTGAGCATCTGCCCATTCATCGCTGAGCTGGCAAATGTTAGCGGATGTTGCCATCTGATGACATGCAGCATACATATACAGTGCCGTCTTCCTTCACCCTAGATCTGGTATTAGTTAGTGCACATGGTTGTTGCTAGTAAGAACTTACCAAGCGAATGCGTAAAAAACATGAGAAATGACATTGTAATTCAACGTTGCCGGTGGCTGATCGCGATAGATGCGCCAATTAGGGTAGTACACGCCGTTCCAGTACATTGTTAATGTTGGTGTTGAGAAGTAGATTTGTGACTGAGGAGGGGATGATCGAAGAAGGTTCCACTCAGGCCCGGTCGTCAGCCTTCCGTTAGCTGCCGCTTACCCGCGTTTTCGGTGCTGCACATCAGCGTGCGAGACTGGCGATCAGCAGTTATCCAAAAGAAGGGTCCTGCAAGAAGATCTGGACAACAATGAGTGCACGACAAGTTCACTCAAATTTAGAAGTTGCAGTACACGCTGCCAATGAACTACTGAAATGAAAGGTCTTTAGTTCTCTTGAACGATAGGGTGGGTTTGTGCACTGAAGAACATGGTTCTGCAATGGGTGATGGTGAATACCAGCTTGTGGGACTGGTAGTCAGAGCTGTTGGCTGGTTGTACACGTTTACACCTTACTGATTGACGCTCATAGTAGGTGCATGCCAGATTGTTCTACCGAATATCGATTATTGCGCTTTATGTTCTCGAGGAGCAGAGCTTCTCATGCAGGACTACTGTATGAAGTCTACAAGCAGATAGAGAATCAAAGGCTGGCATGCGCAGCGTCATGACAGACAGTATGACGAGTGATGTTAAGCACCCCGGCGTCGTGTTTCCTCACTGCTACTCGTCCCATAGACTGATCTTAGTCACGTTGTAGCCATCGGCTACGGAGAGATGCCATTGTAGATCAAGCGTGATGCCGGTGAAGTGTGAGAGAGGGTGATAACGTGGAGTGCAGCATGGGGTACCTGCAGCTCTTGGCAGACATGCACGCTAGCGAACGCGTCCGCGCTTTCATCGAGGATGCTCATCATCACAACAGCTATCTAACCCGCAGCTTTCCTGCATACGCTCCGCCACACGTTTTCCTGTACCGCGTTGGAGTGTTTCGTCCACCAATCTCGATATAAAACTGGCAGCGCCACAAAGCTTCCAGGATTGTTGCTTTCTGTCTGTTTTCCATCATGACGGAGGTGCAAACCCCGGTAGCACCTGAACAGCAGCTCGAAGAGACTGGTAAAGCTCAATACAGCTTCAACTTTAGCGAGTTCCTGCGACGAGAGTACCGCTTCGGCCTCGACCCCAACCGCCCATCATGCAAAGCCTACCTACAAGGACACTGTCCGTTGGGGAGTCGGTGCCCTGACAAACACCACGTCTCGTCTTCATACAACAAGTACGTTCTATGATTATTGTTACTAGCAAAGATCACACTAGCTAACACTAAATTCGCAGCTTGGTATGCAAGCATTGGCTGCGCGGTCTCTGCAAGAAAGGAGAGACTTGCGAGTTTTTGCACGAGTACAATCTACGACGAATGCCTGAATGCTCGTACTATGCACGAACCCAAACATGCTCGAACGGCGACGATTGTCTATACCTTCACATCGATCCCGAGGCTAAGCGTCCATCCTGTCCGCACTACGACCGTGGTTTCTGTCCGCTCGGCCCACACTGTGCCCTCAAGCACAACAAAAAGGAGAACATATGTCCATTCTACCTATGCGGATTTTGTCCTCAAGGGCCACACTGTAAAGATGGTGCACACCCAAGGTTCCCAATGGAACTCAAGAAGCCAGAGGTCCGCGTGGAAAAGAGCCCAGAAGAGCTTGAAGCAGAACGAGCTGAGCGGGAGCGTGAAATGATGAGAAGAGAGGAGGAAGAGCGAGAACGCGACGACGGACGAGGGTTCCGAGGTGGGAGAGGCGGGCGGGGTGGATGGAGAGGCAACAAGCGTGGAGGAAGGGGGAGGGGCAGGGGACGAGGTGACCACTGATTTTAACCTCAGCCTGTTCTTCGGATCAACGACGGAAAAGAGCACCGCAGGATCGCATCTGTGAAATTCCACGAGGGACAATGCTAGACCTCCGCGCCGGTCAAGAGCGAAAGCCGAGACACAACACCAATCCATAACGGCACCAGCCGCCTGTTCTTTGTTGCAAGCAACGATCAGACACATCGTTTTCGGACATCTCCATAACGAGGGCTAGAGCCTGCGGCTTGGTATGTATGGCCCGCTGAGATGGTTGTATCTGTTCTTCAAGTCCAGAACCTGGACATTTCTACACGAAAGCCCGGACCCTTCGGCAGGCGTGTTGCTCTGGTATCTCCAGACAACGAGGCGGATGTTTTTGACGAAACTGGCACTGTCCAATAATGCATAGGGAGTTTCGTGTGTTCCAAAAGCTATATACCCAATCTATTCGTACCTGCATCTACATGTCCGTTCACATGATGCTACTTTCCAGGGCTTGATACTCCAATTATGGCTCACAATCCCCTAGAACTTCCTCATCACATCGTTCACCAAGTCAGCACCGAATGTCGCACCTGCGCCATACACTGCCGCGTTGCCGAACTTGTGGGCAAGCTTGCCCGCCCACTCGTGATGCTTTAAAACGATTAGAAAGTTGTCTCTTATATCGGTGTCGGGATATACCTTGGGATTTTGCGGGTGAGCAGGGTTGTTGGGGTCCTGAGCTTGCTGTGCGATCAAGGCGGGATTGAATTGCTGGTTCCCGTTGACGTAGCGAGGATCAATGTACTGAGATGGCTGGCCGTTGGGTTGCTATAACCTATTAGTCATTTGGCCGATCATCTCGAGTGTTCAATTGTTTGATCCGACATACTGGGAGCTGAGCTTGTATCGACTGCATTTGTGGGGGAGCGATGACACCTTGGGATGCAAGATATTGCAGCTCATTCTGTATGGTGTTGAGGGAGCGTGTAACGCCTGCTTGGTCGTAGCCCATATTGAAGTTCTATAGGGATGAGAATCTGAAGATGTGAGGTAGATGGGTGTGGGACAAGCTTTCGTGATACTTGGCTATCGATTCAGACGGAGGGGTCTTCCCACCAGTGTGGGAGTAGATAGATGGTAGTTACGTCATTACAGCCTTGCTGCGCTAGTGAATACGACTGCTGGAATTGTATTGATCAACAACCGATGCGAGACTGTACGTGATCAAGGCAAATTGCTCTAGGCAAAACATGTTCAAAATGTCGGCCTGACTCCAACAGGGTGCAAGTGATCAGAAGAAGGCTCGGGGAGGCGAGAGGAATCAATTGTCTGAAAAACTTGATCTAGAGCTGCGGTGAGACTTCACCCGAACCTTCTCGATCGCTTATAGATGAGTCGGGATCAGTAACACCCCTTGATCTAGGGACTGTCCACTTGTGAGTTGTACCTCAAAGACGTCCTTGCAGTGTCACGGAGGAAGCAGGCGCTGACTGGCTGCACGCGCGCTGGAATGCCCCACTTAGCGTCCCTACCCGGAAGCGGCGCTGTTCAAATGCCTTCGTTCTTACAACCATCTCCAATTTCACAGCTTTCCCTTCAAGACGCCGATAGAGGTTAATGTCATATCGCCTGTATTAGGGCATGGGCTGTACAGTAGACTCACATCAACCACCACCTGGACCTAGACTATTTCTCTTTCATCGTCAACTGTAAGTAAGACGCGCGTCTGTAGCAACGATCTTCATTCTTTGAAATCAGGAGGCTGGACTCGCCAGACCTGAAACGTGTTCCCCTTATCGAATCTCTACTCTCTCAGCTTCTTGGTCAAGCACCGTTCGACCTGCGAGCGGCCATGCAACATAAGAGGATTGCCTGGTTTGGGTCTTTGTTCCACATTTAAAATGCCCAGTATTGGTTGGACGTACTCAGCCACATGCGATGGTGCACACCATGTTCCTTTGTCAAGTATTATTCTAGAAACGTATCAGAGCAATGTAGATGTTAACTTGTTCCCTTCGCTGCTCGCGAAAGTTAAGGAATGAACCGCAGTCAACAGAAGAGACCGTCTCCGGACAGGCAGAACATAGTATATTCTCCACATCTAAAGGGTATGGAGCGACCAGTACGGTCTTTCAAATCTTTCATTCGTTCATCACCATCATATGCTATTACCGATAAGCCTTTGCCGCCAATACCACAGCTGCAACAACAACCATCCTCGTCGTACATACCGACAAGTGGCACTTGGAGTACTGGGTTTTCCTTGTGGAGATCACCTTCAGATTGGAACAACGGCGACGGTTCCCAGGCTCAGTCTACGCCTTCCTTCGCTACCCGATATTACTCTCCACTTCTACCAGAGCCCCCCGAAGATCTTGCAGCTATGCAGGCGGATACAACTCTTTGGCAAATGGACAACGGACCTTTCCAACAAACGCTACTGGATCCTATACATAAGAAAGTTACTGAAGTACCGGCTTTGCCGCCACGCAACCCTTCCAGACGATCGTTGTTGTTGTCAATACCAGCTCCACCAAGAAATGACTCGACAGACTCCTTGTCATCGATCAGCTCACAATACTCGACAGTGACACCGCAAGGGAATATGCAAGGCGTCAGATCTCGATTTTCTTCCGAAGAAGAATTCGATTCTGCACTGCCTTCACCTCTGGATCTTGTTTCCGCTCTTTCTGATATGACTATGAAAGAGAGAGCGTTCGCTTCTTTGGGTCTAGGGTCACCGCGAGACCAAGGAATTGTAGGGGGATTTCAAGCTCAACGCTCTGACTCTGTGCAGATAGATGCGAGCGCTCACCCGGACGTACAAACCGATGGATTTACCACTTCCAAGGGAGAAGATGACCAGGTCGATAAGAGTGCGCCCAGGTCAGAAGACGTGAACATATCACACGACCTTCACGACCCTAATCTTATTCAAGACTACCAGTACTTGGTTGCAGAACAGGATGTTGGCAATTGTACTCAGGCTGTAGATGATAGCAGACCAAAGACACCACCTCATGATCAACGCTTGACCCCACAACCATTGGCTTGGAGGAAACAGTCGAGTATTTCGACACCAACAGAGTCACCTCAAGATCCTCAGACGGTACTTCCCTCTTCGCCTCAACCGCAGAGCAATCTCAGAAAGATGAGCTCGTGGGTAGGACATCACCTGAAGATGAACTCACAGCCCGAACCTTGCTATCGATCTGTAAGCGCCCCCGGGACGCCTTCACAGAGTCAACTGTCTGGACCTGAAGTACACAATCGCTTGAGGAAAGCTGTGAGCATGGCAAACATCATTCAACATGGCAAGAATTTCGTCCATCGTAGAGTACAGCGCGTAGAAACCGAATCAAAGGATCCCATCGTCATCTCCTCATTGATGCCTCAGCATCCTACGCAATCCACCGAGGACCATACGTTCCCTGACGCCCCGTTTCAGCTCGCAACCCCTCTTCTTCGCTTACCTGGAGGGTTTGCTATAGTACGGCAGTCGCCAATGTCCACTCCGCGCCCCCATACAGCGGACGAACTAGGCACCTCAATGGTACCTGACGTATCCTGGCTCGATTTACCAACCTCATCGTCATATCGACTCGACCCTTCGAGGCGTGGTTCGTTGCATCGCGAACAATCAAAGTCATCAGTAGCACCTGCCCTGGCCGTTATGCCAACGTTACGCTCGCTCATCAAACCACCCTCCTCTCTACGCTTGTTCTCTTGCTCTTCGTCTTCGCTTGCCACTCCGTTACCACAGGAGACTCCTTCGACATACTTCGTCCCACCAGCACCTCGTCGCCGCTCCCACAATGTTGGCTCGCCCCTAACATCACCTCCAGTATGTAACATTGGGGAGCGTACTGAAAGTTCTGTCGAGCAAGCGTCTTATAAACTCAACCTGTTCGAGAAAGCAAGAGTCGCTCGAGAGGCGTGGCGAACGCATCAGAAGGAAGCGAAAAACGAGAAACTCAAACAAAGCATAAGGCTAATGGGACCAGCCGATGCAAGTGGTGTTGCAGGATATATCAAGTGCGATGGCAGGCCTTCAGGAGACAGTGAGGTCGGCGAGGGCCGTCTGCTCGGACACACAATCAAGAACACGACTTGAGCTTCCTAAGCAAAGCGGATCGACATGTATCTAGCGACTATAGACTAATACCGCACTTTCATCCCAGTTTCGCCTACTGTCCAACAGGTACTAGCAATCTTCCGCCGTCACTTGTAACTCGGCTCCCAGTCGCAAATCTATCACGCATCAAGTACCCATACGCCTCAGCAATGTCTTCTGGCTGTCCCAAGAGCCCGGCCAGACCGTTCTCCTTCTTGAAGTTGACCGTTCCCTCCTCTCCCAAGCGATCAAGCAAACCCTGCAGCAATTCCGAATGAATCGCACCAGGAACCACAACATTGGTCCGGATTGGCTTCAGGTCAACAGCAAGCCCGCGCACTAGTCCCTCGATAGACGCTCCCACCGCAGCGACATACGTCCAGCCTGGATAAGGCTTATGGGTGTTTGTGCCTCCCGTCAGTGTGAAGGAGGAATTGACATCTTGAGGCATGTACTTGCCGGTGCTCAACAACTTGGCGACGATACCGGGGGCGATGAAACGAACATTGAAGCCCGCAAGCAGAGTCTTGACATCGAAACTCTGCACGCTAGGGGTGGAGATGGAGTCTCCAGCCGTGAAAGCGATGTGGTTGATTTTCTTCGAGCCGTCTTCAGTCACCTTCTCAAAGAACGAAAAGAGGTTCGTCTCGAGGTTCTCGATGTCGGAGAGGTCGCAGGCGAAACCAGTGATGTTCTCGGTTGGCAGGTTGGGGTAGAGAGAGCGCAGCTTCTCGACTTTGGTGTCGACTTTGGGTTGGGCAGAACCGGAAATTGTGACAATGGCTCCGTTGGAGAGGGCCATGTTTGCTACTGCGTAGCCAATGCCTGATGTGCCGCCAAAGACGAGGACATGAGAGCCTTTGATACGATCATTGTGAGCCATGGCGAGATGTGTCAGATGTGTCAGATGTGTTAGATATGTGTATGTGTGACGTGGAAGTATTAGTGGGAGGAATGTATGTTATTACTGCAAGAGCTGAGATGGAAGTAAGATATATGTTATTGGCTTTTATACCTTCCTCGACTTATCCGTGCATTGGAGAGACATGTTACCTTCCACAAAAGACATCTTGCATCATGTCCGCTATGTCCGCCGTAGGAAGATTGCATACCCATAATGATGTCGGGGTTTCGAGTTTGAGTCTGTACCGAATTGAAGCACCACCCTCAAACATGATTGTCATGATCCGACCCCGATTTCAGGATGCCTTACGCCAAGAGACAAGATTATGGAGATGCAGAAACTAGCGGCACCATCCTTATGCATACGATTCGTAAGCAGACCCGTGAGATGTGCTTGGCCGTTGGAGTTCATCGTCTTAACTCCGATCGACTTTCAACCACTTGTGAGGCATGATCATTTAGCAAGCTTAGCACGGTACATCATCTGAGCCAACAGCGCGTTTCGATGTTCATGCTGATACGGGAGTGTCACCATTCTGCCACTATCATCAAGCTCGCTATGTAGTTACTGTTGGATCGCGCACGAGTTACGGAGCTCGTAGGTCAGCACAGACTTGCCCATCCGTGTCTTTGCTCGACAAGAGCTTCGAATAGCTGATGCATGCTTCATGAATCTACATCAATACCTAACCCCAGCATTCCTGCAAGGAACTATCGGCCCATGCTGTTAATCATCTCCCTCTGTGTTGCCCTGTCTTTGTTCGTTTGGCTCAGCGACGGGATGCTCCTTAGATCACCCACGACGTCTTTTGCCTTGCCAAAGTACACCTCCTGTAGCAAGTTGCGCATCTTCAGCTCCATATCCTCGACCATCTTACCGATGTTGGCAACATGTGATGTATCATCCTCAACGGCCATATCGGCCTCCACTTGGCGTACCATGTTACCAGACAGGTCCAGACCGCCGAGCGCTTCGGATTCGGTGCCGAGGGAGAGGATGACGGTCGAGGTTAGCTTGTAGTGAGCAGTTCGGGCGCGGTCTTGAGCGTCAAAGACGTGGATACTGTCCCAGCTGCCAGAGCTTCGTTGTGTGGGGTTGACGGCTGCGATTGTCAGTACATGCGCCCGTGGTACCCGTCAAGCCACATACCCTTCTTCAACAATACACAACCGGCAAAACCGTCGTCCATGTCCCACAAGTACACACTCGATATGCCACCCTCGAAGTAACTGCCCTTGTCAGCCTATGCCATGAACCAGCCTGCTGCTGTGCGGCTGCAGCAGATGCAATCGCAGACTCACAGCTCCCCGTATACATCAAAAGCCTCGTTCGCCTTGACCTCCATCTTGCGGATACGCTCACTAGGCGTGACACCCTCATCAATTGGCGGCTCGAACTCGTTGCTCCACGGACTTCTCCAGCTATCTCCGTCGCGGTTGTAGTCGCAGCACAGGAAATCGCGCTTGGTCTTGGAGCACTTCTTGACGCTTAGCGGGATGTCGACGGATTCGAGGAGGTCTTCTTCGAGTTCAGGATTCAGGCTGATAATATGGTCGACATTGCGCTTCACGTCTTTGGGATTGAGGCGTCGGAGGAGGTCGCTGAAGCTCGTTAGCGGGGCATTGGTGGAGAGAACAAGGGAGAATTACAGGGCGCTGTCTATGGGGTCGGCCATTCTGAACAAAGACAATACTGCTTTCGTGAAGGTGGTTTCGAGTGGAGACCTGGGGATAATTGGAGGTGCGATGTAGTTGGCGGCGGGAGCTCCTGTGCCTAGCCCCTCGATGATGGCCGGTGGCTTGGGGTCGCGCGAGTCAGGACTGATGTCGCCCATTGCGGTTTCGCGTCAATGGGATGGTCGACCTCTTTTCCCCAATTTACATCGAGATCAGAAATAATGTGCAGGTGCTCTATGTGTTTTGATGGAGTGTTCTGACACTTGCTATTAGATTGAGGGCCTACTCTTTCCGTTCGTCGCTGCCATTTGTAGCCTTCACCTGCGCCGTTTGTACTTGCACTTCAATGCACAGCACATGAAATGTGGCACTTCGAGTTTTATTTGGTATTCAACCATGATCAGAACTCATCAAACACGGGTCTTGTACATGACTATAGAATGAGCGGCTTCTGACCACCTTAGCGCTGCTGCTCTCTGGGCTCGAAGCTCGAACCTACAGTCAGTGCAGATACACTTGGTTATCCTTCTCGAACATGAGCTGAACGACCAAGTTCCCTTTGGTAAGTTACTGAGTCAATGTGCTAGGTCTTTGCGACAAGGTACAAATGACAACGGTATGTTCCATGGAAGATACACCGACGCGTATATGGCTGCCGCCTTCACACCATTTGTTCTATTGCTCTATTCGCCTGGCTCTAATTAAGTTACCTCAGACATCTACAATCTGCTTCCAAATCTTTGTCGTCATCTGGACGCAGGTGAAGCAGGGTCTGGTAAGTATCGGCTGCCATGTGTGGCATCTTCATGGACTCACCTTCACCTTGTGTACGCCAAATGCACCGCATCAGCCCATCTCTGCATGCATAAAAGCCGCTCATACCCCGCCATTCCTCTCTAGACAGACCAGTATCCTCCTATCATCTGCGATCACTTAGACTCATCACCTTTACGTGTTAGTCAACAACATCTTTACCAGAATTTGAAGTACTTCCACCTGCAACCATGTCCGACAACACCAAATCTGCTGATGCTGGAGCTGCCGCCGAGCGTCCCAAGTTCACCGACCGCGAGCTACAACTTCTTGGTTGGGCTATGCAGTCCCTCAAGGGTGGCCCTCCTGAAGTGAGTCGGTCACATCTCCCTCAGCCCTCGTAGCTAATACACACAGATCGACAACGAGAAGCTTGCTGCCTTCGCAAACATGACCAACCCACGCTCTGCTGGTAATGCTTGGGCAGCCCTCAAGAAGAAGCTGTTCACTCCCGACGGCGCCGCACCACCAACTCCCAGCAAGAAGGCCGCATCCCGCAAGAAGGCTGCCAAGGGCGGCGAAGATGGCGAGGACGGCGAAGCCACTCCCAAAAAGACCCCTCGCAAGCGCGCCAACAAGGAGCCTGAGGATGGTGATGCCAGCCCCAAGAAGAAGGGTCGCCCCACAAAGGCCAAGCCCAAGCAGGAGCTTGATGAGGAGACTTGTGAGTTAACTCTGTTTCGTATGACATGGCGACCGAGACTGACAATGAACTAGCCCAGGTCAAGGCCGAGCCTGACTCCGCAGAGGAGGGCAAGTCTGGAGGCAATGCTCCTGATGCTGAGGCCGATGATGAGGTGGCCATTTAGATCCATCACGAATCTCAGGCATGTAACTCCTGATGTCAACGTCCTATCCCTTCTTCAACACTAACCAAAGCCGCAGGCACATTTCAACTCATATACCATCATTCGCATAGACTGGTGGTCATGACTGTTGACTTGTGAGATCCACTTCATCGTGTCAGCATCTCTAATGGCTTCTCTGACGTGGTCGTTCTTCGCGCTCTCATAATCATGGTCGGTGTCGCGGCGGGAGATGTATCTTTTTAGTCTCCAGTTGCTCTGGTATACATAGCAGCATATCTGCATGAACGGCGTTCTGGCATTGTTCACGACGTTCTTGGTTCGAAGAGCGTTTCCTAATCGCAGCTCGCAGTAAGTTTCCTTACCGGCACGACATTCAGAGCGCAGGAACATGGGTTCGCTTTTCTCACCATAGCAGGCAACAATCAATCACACGGTTCTGGCTCGTAAATGTATCTATGCACGTAGGACGATCGTGAAGTACATTTGGTCATTACTAAACTACAACAATACTTCCAATGTACAGTATTCATTCAACTTGTACCCATGTCTCCTAGCCATAACTACAAGAAAACTACATTCTGAAAACAATACATCCAGGTTATCTCCACTAACAAGTACGAACTGCACATTTATTACCTAGTTCAGCGTACGTGCTACAGCGTCATTAGTTGAACGAGATTCGTAACAAGTTTTTTTTTGGCAATTTGTGTAGCATTTGATACATTGGAAAATGAGGTGAACCTCTCCAAAGTGCTTTTGAAGTAGGCGAAAGAGTGACAATGGGATGGGGTGCCCGCGATGTGGGTGATGTTGAGGTGTTCAGCCGCCGATATGTACGGTGCGTGTTACAACTTGGTGCCACAAAGCTTGTCGTTTGTGTGTTTGCCGTCGCAAGAGTGATTGAGAAACAACTAAAACCAAAGCGCGGTTGTTCTTGACTGGTCCTTCGTCCGAGAGGCGATCTTGACAGAGCTTTCTAGTTGAAGGTCTGGTCGTGAGGGCGGTTGTTGATATGGTAAGGTGGTGGAGGAGGAGGGAGAGGAGGAACAAAGGGAGGCTGTTGATAGTAGTTATGAGTAGGATACCATGGAACTGAGAAAGGATGAGGCGGGTAATGTTGACCATAGCCGTAGTAGCCGGGATGAAAGGATGGGGGTGCTTGTCCTGCTAAAGGGTTGACAAAGTACGCAGGATTCGGGTATTGACTTCCCATGGGGACCTGTTGGTAGTAACCGGGAGGTAGGTAACCAGGACGCATATAGTCAGGAGGCCACGCCGAACTTGAACCGTATTGGGCTCTATTGGATTGCGTGGGATCGTAATCAGAGTTGATGGAACGACTATCGTCATTGCTTTGAGTTTCGGAGCCGTTCGCAGAGTATCCGCATTGGCATTTGTCTCTGGGTTTCTTGCATTCGGAACATACTTGCCAACACATCTCCCATCCATGTTGACGAGATTGCGGTCTGGCACAATCTCCGAAAGTGTGGAAGCGCTTTGTGCAAGTGAGACACACTAGAGTCGAACAGCCAGTACACTTCACATGCTTTTTCCCAGTATTCGAGTCAGTTTTGATACCAGACGGTACGATCCATTCGTTACATCCGTCTTTGGGACAAGTGAGTACGTTCTTTTCCTGGGGCTTGTTGCCAAAATCGGAGGTGGCGCGCAGGAACTCCTGGTATTTTCTGTTCCAACTATTCCAGAGATCGGTGTGCAAGCAGCCTGCAAGTTGTTCATTCGGTACGATGTCGATAGAACAGCATCTTGGAGGCATATCCTTGGGAGACTTGAGCGAGCGACTGACCTTGCTTCGCAGGCAGGTTTCACATACGCGATGATCATGAGAAAATTGAATTAGAGCGTCCCGAGTTCGACAATCATGACAGTTTCTGGACTCATCGGACCCAGAATAGAAAAACACCCATCTCTTCTCGTTAGCCAACGCCTTCCCTGCATCAGTCCCCTCCAACCCCAGCTTTTTCGCAGGCTTGGACTTACTACCGCTTTTTCTCTCTGCTCTTCCTAACTTTGCTTCACGTTCTTGTGCACCTGGGCCTACAGCAGCCAGATTCGCGTCCTGTGCCCAGGCCACGGTTTTGGTGCCCTTCATTCTTTCACGGCAATCTCTACGGATTGGACCGATTTTGAAAGCTTCCTCTTTGAATTCATTCGCTGGCATTTGTTCTTGCGTACTCAAGAGTTTTTCGAGCGAGTCATACCACACGTCTTCTTCAGTCGACGGCCGAGAAGCATCGACTGGAACTTCTGAAACTTCAGACTTCACATGAGGTTCAGGCTGTTGGCTGTGTTGCTGTTTGTCTTGTGCGTCACTAAAAAAGGCCTCCATGGGTGAGTCAACACGGCTCATGTTGTCTTCAGCAACTGCTGGCGGTGGAATGTGTACGGCGGTCTTCTCATTGCGATAAATAGTAGTCTCGCGTGCAAGTGAGTTGACTTCATCCTCTACGGAGGGCTGTGGTGGGGATTGACCAATGATTGGTTTCTGCAAAGGGAGCGGGAGTTTTGTATAATCCTCTTCCTCCCTCGTGAACGAGTGCACACTTTCCGACGTACAATCTTCAACAGAACAGCACACTCCAGTGAACGCGAAGGGTGTCGAAGGGTCTTCGTCATGTGCTTGTATGTCCTCTTTGAGTTGGCCCACAGTCCAGCGCTCACGTTCGTCTTGCCTGAGCATGTTCACGATCCATACTGTGGGGAAGTTGTCTGATTCAGGACCTGGCAATGATTTGATAGACTCGATCCACAAGTCTGTACCGTGGGTGTTTAGATAGAAGGCAGGTGAACATGTTCCAGTGCTTCTCAGATGCTTGTCAAGGGTTTGTATACTTTTCCCCTTCAACACTGTCCATATCTCCAAAAACACACAGCCCAACGCCCATATGTCTGCGGAGAAGCTGCGAGGAGCACTGTTTGTAAGCTCAGGCGCGTCATAGCAAGACACTGAACATGACTGTTTAGGTGCGATGTCATCTCTAGACTCCTCCCAGGCTGAAGATAGTCCAAAATCGGTAAGAAAAACATGCTCGTCGTTTACAAGCACGTTCTGTGGCTTGATCTTCCCGTGACAGACCTGATTGCTGTGGAGGAAGTTCAAAGCTGAGATCAAACAACCAAAAAAGCCTCGGAGAAACGATATTTTTCCATTGTCCAGACGTTGTGAGAGGAGTCTCTGCATGTTGTAATGCGCAACTGGTTTTGTGAGGATTCCCACGTACTTAGGCTCCGTATAGCTTGCGACAAGCTCGATGATATGCTTGTGCTTTTGCATCTTCTTCAAACACTCCAGCTCACGCTCAATGCTGCGCAATTTGTCTGTGTTTTTTCCAAATGTCTTCCTTAGTGGAATGAGCTTCCGTGCATACTCCTTGTGAGTGACGGTGCTGACGACTCGGTCTACGACACCATGCCTACCTTTGCCGAGCTCTTCGGTTTTTTTGAGAGGAACATCTGAAGTATCATGAAAGTGGGTATGCCCAGTTTGTTGTTTCTCCAGATCCAGGATTCGTGTGTCAACCACGAGATGTTGTGTGGTCAGGAAATCCGACCGCGCAATATCGTCTCGAAAAGATGATGGCAGGCTGGTAGAAGAAAATGGAAATTGTGCATCGGAAAAGCCTTCAGCGAGAAAAGCGTTGATAGTGGACAGCTGGTTTATGATCCTGAGAACGCTGTAAATCCTCGGTACACGGCTCCATGATGGGTTTGGTGTTCGCTTCAGGAAGTCTGCGATGCCTCTCATATCCGTCTCTGTGAAAGGCTTCTTCTCAGGATGAATATCCATGGGGAACCATGCTTGCATTATTTGATCGTAGGCGTTGGTGGCCATGTAGTGTCAAATATGCTCCTACAGGCGTCAATGCGTGGTGCTCGATATGGCTTAGGTCGAAGCTACGTTGATTTGACTCTTCCCGAAAAAGGGTTACATGAGACTAGCACGAAATGGTCCGCAAATAAGACCAGGTTTTGAAGACAAGTTATTGGGGTTGTCTGGATGGAAAATTAGTCTGAGGATGAGCAAGAATATTCGGTGAGATTTGCTGGCTACTAAAGTAGGTGCATGGTCTCAGCCTGATTGCTTGATGCAAGTGAGCCTGCATATCTTGATGCGAGAGATTCGCCAGTCGTGCAGGCTCGGCCGTTGTCCAGTGCAGCTCCAAGATGCACTGTGATCTCATCTGACATAGTGCAGCAGTCGAGGAAGGAATACGCAATTGCTGAACAAAGATAATTAATATCTCTAAGCTGTTTTCGACATCGTATCGTCTTATGTCGAAGCAAGTACTTTGCTATGTAGCGAGCAAAGGTCAACAATGGCACTGATGCTGCTGGCCTCCTGGCGGCTCTCTTGCAAATGCTCTTTCACAATGTTCTCTGTCACGAACCCGGCTTCCACTGCAGTTTTACCCCACACGCTTGCATCCTTCGAACCAGCCGGAAGCATGTGACTCTCGCCCGACAGCCGCAGAAGGGCTTCTTCTAATCCTTGGTCCAAGATCGTGATTTGGTTTTCAAGGAAGACAGCCTGTTGGAGCAAAGAGCGCTCGTTCTGGGCAGAGCGGGCAAGGAGTGGAAGATGAGGAAGCAGTTTTGTGACGGGGGTGATCAGCTTCTTAGCTTCGTATGCCTCAGATGATCCGCGGTCAGTACTTTTGACTTCAGCCTTGTGACCCTTGGACGTCGGTTCGTTAAGACTGCCATATGACCTGATAAGCTCTATCCGTGCAACAGTGTACTGGTCGTAGGAAGCACGAATGCGAGCTTCAGCGGTTCCAAAGTCGAGCGGAAGACTCTCTTGTATCGAACGTTTAATCGGGGAAGCATCCTCAAGAAATACCGAGTCTTCCTCCATCTTGGCCAATTCTGTTTGTATCCACTCGACAATTTCGTTCCGCGCTTTCTCTAAGGCATGTATTTGCTCTTGAAGCCCAAGCTGAACATGAACTACATTGTGAGCTTGTTTCCTCGCAACGTTTGCTCGATCCATGCGTGCCCTTGCTTCAATTACTTCTTGCTTCAACTTTAAAATCGAGCTTTGGTCGCCTTCGGGCTGAGCAATCTGTTCGAGTCTCTCCGCTGGAAGATCTGGCTGCTCACCGAGAGTCTCTCGGACATGTTCTCTAGGATCATGAGTGTGGCTGGAGGGCTTTGCACTCAATAGCTTTTCAAGAGATCCTTGAACCACGTTAAGTTCGGCAAGCTTCCGGCGATGAAGAAGCAAGCTAATGTAACCTCGCGTAGACTCGTTGTCATTCTCTGGTTGCGGCAAGACAGGGTTCTCGTCAATATGACGGGTGTGAAGGTCTTCTAGTGATGCTTGGAGCTCACAACGCCTCGCGTTAGCTTGACTGTTCGTTCGTAAAGCATGCAAATAGGCCATGCGCGAGCCTGTGAGGCCAGGTGGAATTGTGCTCGTGGCAGAGATGCTCTGAGGGCATGCATGATTCACGTGTTGGTTTTGATTGGCATGGTTTACAGGTCGGATGTTGGCAGTGAGGTATCGTGAGAGAGTCTGTCTGATCCTGAGTGTATCTTCACGGGAATTGATAAAGGACGAAAGCGCCCGGTCGACCCCAGGTATTGGACATGCTGATTCAGCTGGCATCGAAAGTGGAGGTTGTTTGTTATTGTTTTGAAAGATCTTGTGAGTGCTAGTTATGCACTATTGCCGAGACCTGAGAATGGTGGGCGTCTAGTAGGCCTAGGGAATGGTGGTTGGAAACTGGATTGCGGAATGCCTGAACGTTATCGCAGTGTGGTGGTACAGTTTCAAGTTCAGGTCGAAGCAGATACAGGGTCTTGATACGATGCTGCGGGAGTGCAACCGTGCACCTTGATTGATTTTAGCTCGCAACGCGCTGTCATGTGACGTTGACAATCCCGCCAATTCGAACGCTCAACGCTCGGCGAGATCACAGACTGGAATAGAATGACTCCTCTTTACGCGTAAAACAAGGAACTGAGTCCCTAGGCACATGCTGCCACCAAGCTGATCGGCCGCGCAAGCATGGCGACTCCAACTTTGTTTTGCTTTAGCACAAATGACCGGAGATTGCAAAATTGTCGCTTTTACGGCGCGAATGTGGTTGTTGCAATTGAAAAATGCAAAATGCAGCCCTCAGAAGCAGGCGCGTTTCTATTTTGGAGTCGATCAAGCTGGGCGATGATGCCACGCTGGCAGGCAATCCTTGCTTGCGATTGATAGCATGGAGATAGAAGTGGAACCAGCTTTCATGCGAGGTCGTTCGGCCCGCCAGATGGTCCACTAGGAGCTTAAATAAACGGCTATCAGCATCTCAGGGGCAGCGCCCAACAGTTGGGCCTAACAGAGTGGGTTCTGCAAGACCGTCGCCCGTGGACAAAACTTTGAATTGTGAGCGTTGCACAAGAACATGTGCCTGGCTGTGGCGTTTCGGCAGATGTTGAAGATTGCCGCGTGCAGAATGCAGTGATTCGCAGTGAGTGACGCGACGAGGACAACGCATCAGCGAATGCCAGCCAATTGGACGCACTGCAAGAAGTGTGTATCAAGGCAGCCAGGCAATTGCGTAGATGATGTGCTGGCGAGCAAGGCACCGCTGCCAGAAGCAGAGACAATCACCAGTGCGTGCACCAGGAAGGAGCCACATGTTGCAGCGCAGTGGCATTGGTTCAGAAGATGATCGTCGTATTATTGGACACACCCTTGTCATTTCGCTTCTCTCCACTTGGAGCGGAGGCTTGCTTCAGAAGCAACCGCCTCGTGCTTCTCCTTTTCACCTAGCACCTTTTCGAGGCCCTGCAGTGTGTTCAGAGGCACAGTGCGCGACGTTCCCACTTCCTGTGCAGCCATTGCATACATAGCTCCGTCCCTGCATCGAGTGCGCTACACAACCACCACGCTCGCGCGCACCAGCACGCTCTCCACCTTCGACCCCACCCAGTGCCCGCTGGTTTCGTGCGCAGAAGTCGCGCATTGAGGCTGCTGCTGCCACCTCAGCATGCCTTTCTTCAAGAACGTGTTCAAGTCGAAAGACGCCTCGCGGTCCGGCTCCAAAGCAGACGCCAGCAGCGCGCCCGTTGCACCACGGCCACGATGGGAAGATGCCTGGTCCCGCAGCGACGTTGCCCCGGAGGAGATTCAAGAGTTGGTCCACATCTGCACCCAAGAGATGAAGTCGAGAGGTGTGCATAGACCAGGACCTGGCCGTTGGAACAAACAGCCAATGCTAATTCCTAACAGCTGTTGATATGCCGTTCATGCTCCTCCCTTTCCGCCCGACCTCGGACACAAGCGCTTCCCGTAACTTTGTGCGCAGCTTCTTCAAAGCAGCATACGATGGAACAAGACAATACCGCGGCGAAGGCCTGGCGCAGGAATTGCGGCTGGCCGAACCTCTGGTGCGTTCAATTGCACCGTAACAATGTGAATCTGTTCACTGACGTGCACAGACCCTCTGCAGCATCATGAAGTGGTGCTGGAGCCGACTCCCGGGTGGTGTCGTAACATGGGACGCCTATGAGCTCTTTCGCATTGGCGAATCTGGTAAGCCATTACCATACCTTCACATATACCCAGGGCATACACGCTAACGCGCTGCACAGATTCCAACTTTGCACAGCACGCCTTTGACACGTTCATACCGCTCAGCGTTGATTCAGATGCACGCAAGCGCATAATCTTCGACTTCTTTGACCTCTTGTCCGCGGTTGCAGCAAGGGGCAAGACCAATGGCATGGGTGGCAGGAAGCTGTCGCGCATGGCCGGTTGGTGGGCTTTTGAGTTCCATGATGACGGGAACGGCTTCGATGGCGGATACCGTACATGGGAGAAGTCAGTATTCGCGAGGTGATATGGACGAGCACATTGCTAACTACTCCAATTACAGGGCTGCAGATGCCGCAAGCCATCTCTTCTTTGCATATCTTCGATCACTTTCTCCTGATGCGAACATAGTAGGCGGCATATCGAATCTGCCTCGCTCTCTGCAATCCCTGCTTTCTCAGACCGAGTACCCACCACAAGCGCCTGTCCTCATGCAATCTCGTACAACGAAAGTGGTCATGATTGTGGACTCTGTCTCACCTACACCGTTCTCATTGTTGCGACGTGCAAAGAATTTCGAATACCGAGACGACGACGCAGCGTTACAACAGTTTTCCGCCTACGAAGACACCGTCAGAGCATTGACTGATGAGTGTCGCAGAGTGCTAGAGTGCATTGCATCAGCCAACCAGTCTGCGACATCGCCAGACGTTACGACTCCAGATCCATCTTGGTCGCGATTTGAAGACTTTGGGTTCTCTGGGCTATTGGAAGATTCTGCGAGCAGCACTAATGGAAATTCAACAGTAGGAAGCCCACGCGAGTTCTCTGGCCTTCGCTCTGGTGCTCGCTCCAAAGAGACCGATTTTGGTCGTCCAACCACTCCATCGTGGGCCGACTTTCTCTCCTCTGGTTTCGCGGATGAAAACAACCAGACTTCGCCTACCACCTTGTTGCTCCCGACCCAAAAACTTCCCCCTCTTGGCGAACCGGCTCGGGTACATAGCTCTCAATCGCACATGCGTAATGGAGTCGGTTCTGAGGACGATCTCGAACCTGGTGAACTTGCAAGCATTACTGCGTTTGACCTCGATGAGACATTTTGGTGGGTGTGGATGACGAGTCTAGCGAATGAGGAAACCGCAGACCGAAAGGCTGCTTTTGGGAGATGCACATTGATCGAAACACGGATACCCGGCGCAAAATGGCTCGTGATGGAAGAGCAGGTAAAAGGCGCTGCCGCGGGCCCTGAGGAGGGTGCCTACATCGCAGAGAAGAAGTCGAAGTTCAGCTTCACACGGCGCGGACGTTTGGGGCGAAGGAAATCAACGGGCAAGAAGACCACTGCTACCGCAAAAGATCCCTACAACCGAGCAAATGCGGACACACCCTCGAGCACTATTGGTGCTGACCAGCATGCACGAATCCAAGCTGCAGCTGCCAAGCTTGCACAAAAAGAACGAGAACAGAAGGCATCAGATCAGCATGGTCAGCGCCGAGGCAGAATGGACGAGGTCTCCTCCATCAAGACCAACAGCGTGCTGACTTTGCAACCACATTTGCTAAGTGAAGCTGGACCCGCCATGAAATGGGACAAGAGATTTGGAGAGGGCGCAAAAGACAAGGATACTGTGCGTGCGCAGTATCTTGGGGACATTAATGCTGGAAAAGGCTCGAGGAATGATCTCAAATCCACAGCTAACGGTCGGTCATCGCCATTGCCGCCCGAAATCTCCAACCGCGACCTGCCCGCTTTACCGAAATCTCAAACTGATTTGCCGGCGTCGAAGTCACAAGTATGGGAGTCTCCTGTACCTAACGCTAGCCAAGACGTAGCCGTCACCCCAGTCCCATGGCCTGAGGATTCGCCTCTTCCCACCCCGCAGCTAGAACCCGAGGCGAAGCCCCTGCATTCTACGGATGATGTAGACCGACATCCTGCCTTGAGGCCGATTGTCACTGAGCGGAAGACAATTACCCCAGTGCCCTCCAATATCCGTGCCAGCGAAGAACAGGTCCGACAGCCCGAACCAAGGAAGTTGGAGAAAAAGAAGAAGGAAGGTGGTGGTGGTTTTAGGAAACTGTTTGGCAGGAAAAAGACTGACACATCAACTCCTGCCGGCATCAATCACTCAAGACCGTCTGAGGACAATTCACGCATGCGGGCACTCGATGCTGCCCGAAGTACGTCTCACGTTGAGCATCATGATCAAAGCTACCGTGAGCCCTCGCCGGCAATCAGTGCCGAGCAGGCCGAGCCTGTCAGGACGCGGTCGCCAGCGCTTGAACCGAGTCCCATCGCTTTCGAGCATGTACAGCCTGCGGTAGAACAGCCCGGCCCGCCACCTGCCCCAGGCAGCACTGCACTCGAACAGCACGAAGCCGAGCAGGCCTTCTCCAGATTTGACCAGGGTCCTATGGAGGATATGCCAGCCTTCGTTCCCGACGACAGCGATGACGAAGATCATACTGCAGCACCTGTCGTTCATCGTCGACCGGTAGGTCAGGGCTCGAGGATGCAGCGACCTGTCACACCGCCGCAGCAACAGGCTGCATACACCAGAGACGATATCTCGGAGGATTCAGTGGACGTCGGCAGACAAGCATCACCCTCACAGGATAGGTGGGCCCAAATCAGGAAAAACGCTGCTGAGCGTGCAGCAAGACTTAGCGAGGAGCAGACTCGTCGTAGTCGAAGCCAAAGCCAGAGTCAACGAACTGATGAAGGAGAGACAAGTGGTGAGGAGACTATTGAGAGCCGTGTTGCTCGCATTAAAGCACGCGTTGCAGAGTTGACGGGTAACGTCGACGGGACACCAGCCAGACCTGGCGCGGGTGCGCTGCGATAATCGAGCCAACTTCGTGCACAAAGGTTTGTTTAATTCATTTCCCGAAGATTGGCCAGTACTGACACTAGATGCAGATCTTTCTCGCGTTCATATACACCATCTGCTTTTTCAGCGTACAAAGAGCACAGATACCCATTTTCGTTTTGCTCTTCCGGATATCTAATACCCCTTTCAGTTTCTTAACACATCCTCTTTCGGCGTGCTAAATGTCATGCATGATATGATTTTTGTTTTCTGGGGTAATGGAAGGTAGTTCGTGGCGACGTTCACAACTCTTTGTTCTAATACGTGTAGTTTACTGCGAATGGGGAGTCGCCACTATGGATTTGGTGATATAACGCCCTTTTGTAAATGTCGACTCAAGCAGCACTAGATCTCTGACTACAATTCAATGTACATCACTTGAGCTTCGCACTACGCACCCTTCCTTCGCGCTACGCTACTCTGGGATTGAGCCAGGAGATGCACCCGGGCAGTGACCAGTCGGGTAGGGTAGAATGGCTCTTCAGTCAAGCATTATTGCACATTAGCAAATACAGTTCGATACTGGTATTGACCCGACTCGAACACCGGGCGCGTACGCGGGTCATCTGCCTACTCGCCCAAAGTTGCAGAAAGTTGAAACAAATTCTCGATCGATCGCACTTGGTCCTCTCATTCGTGCCGTCGATTAGAGTAGTAAGCTACCCAACGTCTGGTATGGCAGCCATCGCCTACGCGTGGTGGGTCGTTCGTGCTGCGTCATCCCGCGTGGGTGCATACAGATCTAAAAATAAACATGTCTGTTACAACGGAGGAAAAGGTACGCGAGCTGGACCAAGCTACGACACCACGCCTACACACGTGTGGTTCATGGAGGCTGGGGCGCGTACAGAGCTTCGAGGACTTGCGAATCGCATGCGTTAGACTGCCCTGCTGAATGACATAACAGACGCATGTCAGCGAGAGAGTATTGACGTTTCGAGGCCGTGCAAGAGCACCTCCAAGCAGCCACAATGCCCCGCACATCAGTGTGCAACACAGCTCCTGGATGTCGAGGTACCGTCAAGGAGAGGCACGATCACTCCGCACTGTGTTGCCAGGCGTTGCGGCTCGGTGGTAGTCATCAGATGGCAGAAGCGTCGCAATGTGCCCCGAAGTCGTCCAGTATTATCCGCGTTCCCGCGATCTGATGCTACCCTACCCTCTTCCTTCTTCCTTGTTCCATGGAGGATCTCATCTCCATACTCTCCGTTCGTCTTTGCTGTGCGGGGTTGGTGAGACAGGCGAAGCATCATCATATGATGCACACTACGCACGAAGACGCACAGAAGGGTGTTCGCGATGTGCTTCAGGGTCTGCATGTTTCCATCGTCCACTGCAGACTCTCGAGGGTTGGGCGACAGCACGATCCTAGGTGTATGAAATGCCCCAAAAATAGCTTTCGACGACGGCTTGTCTAACCACAAGCATGCATATTAGCGGACACCGGTGAGTGTCATTACTTGCACAGAGCCAATGACAGCGTCCACCACGCAGTCGCACGACGCTCGAAAGACAAGCGAATGTCCGCAAAGGGGCATTTTGGTGACCAAGTGGCCCAGACTTTGCCGGCCACAGGCAGATGCCGCCCGTGCGCCTTAGCAGCGAGATTTCTAATTATAGGAGGTGTGCCCGCCTCGATGCTCCTCTGCACATCATCTCTCATTCTGAGGCTCAAGAATTTGGGTGTCCTAGGTACCGCTCTGTGTCGCGCACTGGATCCATATAGCTGTAGGCTGCGGAAGAATCAGCATCGATTCGCGCCGATTTTGGCCGCCCATACTGGCCTCCTGAAACGCTCTCGCAGTAACGTGGTCGTGCTCACCAAGCTGCCGCGCAAGCTAATCGACGCCTCTGCTCTCGACGACTTTCGACTACCAGCCACGCCATCGCCGCCTAAGACCCCTCCACCTTCGATGCGCGCTGACGTCTGAGTCCGCCGTTCATCATGGGTCGCAGAAAGATTGAGATCAAGGCCATCAAGGATGACCGCAACCGCTCAGTGTACGCTTGCTCCTTGCGACGCGCGCTCGCTGGCGGCCACAGCTGACCGTGTTGTAGTACCTTTCTCAAGCGCAAAGGCGGTCTGTTCAAGAAGGCGCACGAGCTCTCTGTGCTCTGCTCCGTCGACGTCGCTGTCATCATCTTTGGTCACAACAAGAAGCTGTACGAGTTTTCATCCGGCGACATCAACGAGACAATCGGTCGTTACCAATATGTGAGCAGTCCTTCTCCTCTCTTCAGATGGAACAGTACCTAATAGAGTCGCGTGCTGACAGGTCACGCAGTATGGCGGCGCGCATGAACACAAAGGCCCGGAAGACTTCACGGGCAAGAAGGACGGCGACGAGGACGAAGACGAGGACGAGGACGGCGCGCCTCCACGCGATTCGCACACGCCCCCAGAGCAGCATGGCCTGATGCCCCACCACATACAGCACTCGCAAGCTTTCCAACACGTCCGTCATGTTACACCCTCTGCCTCCCCACCCATACCGAACGGCTTCCAACACCGAGGACCTTCACCGCAGCCCGGGCATCACTTGTCGCGACCCAACTCAAGCATAGGACAACATCCTGGACATGTTCGCCGACCCAGCTCGAATCTCGCTCCGCCGCAGCCGTACCCCTCGCAAGCCCCTCCGCCGCAGCCTAGCTATGCTTACATGCCGAACCCGCCGTTTTACAACCCACAAACCGCTCAAAGACCACCGCAAGGTCCACCGGGCCCCCAATATCACTATACTCACCCCATGCCGAATCCCCAGGTGCAGCAGTACATGCAGCAGGAGCAGAGAAGACAGTCAATGCCCCCTGCACCCCAAATGCAGCCTTCGCCGCAGATGCAGCCTACAGCGCAGATGCAATCGCAGCAACAGCAGCAGCAGCAGCAGCAAATTCAACAGCAACAGCAACAGCAACAGCAACAGCAACAACAACAGCAACAACAACAGCAACAACAGGTACAGCAACAGGTACAGCAACAGGTACAGCAGCAACAGCAACCACCACCACCGCCGCCGCAATCCCAACCTCAGCAGCAACCAGAACGTCCGCAGCAGCCCACCATCACCGTCCCATCACCGCCTCCACCTCAGCACCACGACTTCCAGAGCCCCCCTCTTCCGCAGCCAAGACCGTTACACGCATCCGCGAAACATAGTATTTTCACGCCAATCGATGATAGCCAGTCGATGCTAGCAGCCCACTGGGGTAGCAGCAGTATGATCCCGCCTCGGAGTGATCTTCAAGCCATCAAGCAGGAGAATCGATCGCAGTCCATCGACGTAGCCGCCATGTCACGACTTCAACCGAATGGCGCTGGCCAGCCTTTACAGCCACCAAAAATATCTAGCCCGCAGCCACCACAACCACTGCAACCACCGCAGCGTACGCAGTCGACCTCGTCCGTCCCCGCGATAGCCCCGCCAACACGAACGAACAGTCTGCAAATGGACAAGAACAAACCAAAATTGCGAGTCCAAATTCCAAGTGAGCATTCAGACGGAGGCAGTGCAACGGCGGATTCATCGCCAAAGGACTCGATCTCGGGAGCCACACCAGCTCGCAGCACGGATGCGTCACACTCATCAGGCGTCGTTTTACCGCCACCATCTCCAAGTGCCAATTCTCTTCTCAGCGCTGGCGCAACGGGGCCACCGAATCCGTTTGCGCGGCCTCCTCCACCAACCAACAGTAATTCGTACGGCAGCAGCAACCGCGATATGGAAACACCCATCTCGGCACTGCCTAGTAGATTTGTTGAGAACGGGCTTCTTCCGTCACCATCAAGTTTTTATCCCGAATGGGGCTTTGGGCGCGACTCGAACATGCTTCCAAGCCCTCTGACATTCCAGACGCCTGTAGTGACGAGTGGGCCGTCGTTCTCACGCGACGATTCTGCGGATCGGAAGCGTAAGACGAGCGATGGGGGGAGCGACACTAGTCAGAAGCGTGTGAAGACTTGAAACGGCATTCTTATCTTGTAGTACCATTGTACGTTCTTCGACCTCTTATTCTTATTTTTTTTTTCTCCCTCTTCTGTCTCTGCTTGGATACGCAGGCAGTATCGTTGTGTATGGCAGGTGTATTGCGTTTGTCTCTATTTTGGCCATGTTGTCGGACGTTAGGGGCGTTTGAGGATACCCACGACCAGTGTTTTTTGTCTTCGTCGTTTGAGCTATATAATGGCATTGGGTATCTCGATTAGCAGATACGATCATAGCACGATAGTCATGAAGATGGAGACGAGGGTCTTCGTAGTAGATGTAAAATTCATATCTGGATCTTCCAAGTTGTTAGTCAGACAGAGCTACTAGCTGTTGATGCATGAGATGAGGCCTTCAGCTCTGCTCTGCCTTGTGTGTGCCAGCAGGGCGATGCTAGCTTGGAGAAGCACGATGCCTGTCAGACTGCGGTACTACAGGCCATCAGGTGCAGAGACATGAGTCGGTGCCGGGTGCGCACCAGCCTAGCAGAGGCGCAATTCTGCTGTCGCTGGCCGGAATCCGAAGACGGCAACGGTGGGCTCTATGGCTGCTCTATGCCCTGTGCCCTGTGCCCTGACCCTGTTACGCCGACGGGCGCGTCATCATAGGCCAAGGGATGCCCCGCAAAGGCTCGCTCGGACAAGTGTGGTCATCAGCCGCAAACCAGCACTGCCAGCTGCGAATTGGGCTGCGATACTAATTAGTGGAGCTTCCAAGGTAGTCCCGCGACCTCAGCAGTACGCAGCCTCTTTGAATACGCTCCGCCCAGAAGCTGAGTCGACATTTGCGCCGCCCTATATCATCTCTCGCTCCCCCCCCTTCCCCTCTTCTC
>JAPEUT010000013.1:0-193549 GCA_027946375.1 Neodidymelliopsis sp. IMI 364377
CCCCTTCCTCCTCCCCTTTCGTCCGCCCACACCGTTCGACCCCCTGGTCCTCCGAGCACCGAACACCGATTATCAATCAACACCGGCTATCAACCAATGTCGACTGTCGAGTAGGTATCTACGGTAGATGGGGGGGATTGTCATTGTGAAGAGCGTGCTGGATGCGTGGCGCTCATCACTGGGCGTATGTGGCTTACAAGGACGGAAAAATTATGCAATGTTTTGATTCTTTTTCATGTCTGTGTATGTATAAATGGAAAGCTCGAAATTAACACTTGCACCGCGATCGAGCAACCTTGAAAACAAAGGGGAATATATCACCGTCACCACTCTATCGCAAACTATGCAAGAGACAAAGAAAAGTGAAGAAAGATTCTCAAATCAACGCCAGAGCTAGATTCTTCACAAGAGAATCATGGCCATGCCAGAGGCGACGGCACCAAGGACGTACATGCCCAGGCCCATAGCGCCAGAGTTGAGGCCGGGAGCGGTAAGACCAGAGGCAGCGCCTGTGGAATCAGCGCTGGAGCCGGAGCCGGAGCCTGAAGCCTTGGGAGCAGAAGTAACGGAACCAGTGCCCGCAGCACCAACCTCCTTGAGGAGATTAGCACAACCAGAGGCGGTGGGAGTAGCAGTGGCAGACTTGGTAGTAGCCTTGCCCTTGAAGCTGCAGCCACCGGAGACAGCCTTGGCGTAGGCGTTGACGGCGAAGGACAGCTGCTCCTTGGCAGAGCACATGCCGTAAGAACCGTAGGCTCCAGCAGTGATGTTGCGGTTGATACCAGCGCAGTATTGGCCGTCCTTGAGACCGCAGACGAAACCGAACATGTCACCAAAGTCGTCCTCGTCGGTCTTGTCGGCAACAACGCAGCTAAGAGTGTCCATCATGCAGCCGCAAAGCTGGGAGTTGGCGGTAGGGGGGAGAGGAGAAGACTCGGCCTCCCAGGTACCAGCAGTGACCTTGGGACAGGAAGCGGCAGCAGTGTTGGAAGGCTTGTAGTCGGCCATCTTGACACCGCTGGGGGTAGCCTTAGCGATCTGCTTGGAGAGGTTGTCGAAGTCCTTGTTGGTGGTGACCTTGCCGTCCTTGACGGTAGCGAGACCAAACTCGTTCTCCTCCTCGAAGTACATGTAGACAATACCACCGGACCAGACACCAGTCATGTCATCGCCGTAGAGGGCACCGACCTCAGTGAACAGACGGGGACGAGGAGTATTGCAACCGTACTCGGCGAAGAAGACGGGAACGTTGTACTTCTCGAACTCCTTTGTACGGACATCGAAGCCAGACTTCTCGAAAGAAGAGTCACCGCACCACGAGTAGATGTTGTAGCCCCAGAAGTCGATGGCCTCATCGCTGTTACCGCAGTCGAAGAAGTTGGCGAGGTTCTCACGGATATCAGCGTCATCGTTGGTGGCATAACCAACACCGACCTCGCGGTAGTTCTTGCTCTTGATATAGGCCTTGCTGTCACGGACAGCAGCCTTGACAAAAGCGCTAGCGAGGGTGTTGTTGGGCTGGTTGGACACCTCGTTACCGGCGAAGAAACCGAGGGTGTTGTCGTACTTCATCAGCTCGTCGATGACGCTGGTGTAGCGGGAGTAGAGAGTAGTGGTCCATTCAGCATCGTCACGGTTGATCGAGTTGCCGGGCTCAGACAGATCGGCGACAACGTAAATGCCGGCATCAGCGAGCGCATTCATGCAGTCCTTGTGGTCCTTTTTGGGGTCGATCGCATAGACACGGATGGTGTTGGTGTTGAGCTTCTTCAGGTATGTAATGTCGCGCTTGCATGCAGTGCTGTCGGCAAGAGGATCGGTGATGTTCAGGTCATCAGTGTCGGTGGATGTGGTGTTCGAGTTGATCTCCTGCTGGTAAGCAACACCCTTCATGAAGAACTGGGTGCCATTGCTCTTGTAGAAGAACTTGGAACCCTGGAGGACTGTCAGAATCTGTTGTGGAATCGTGCCATGCCGTGCAACGACGTACCTTGATAACGATGGGATCGACTGCGGCGTGGACGCCAGCAAGCAGAGCGGTGGCAGCAATGAGGCCCCGCATAATGATGGCTGTTTATTAGACCGAAGAAGTATCCAAGAAATGTCGCAGGTGTTGGCAGAGCTTGGTGTTGAGGCGCCGAGCTTTCGAGGTCACAGGAGGTTCAAATGCAGTTGGGAAGGTGCGGAAAGCGGTGAAAGAGAGTGACGCAACAGCAAACGCGCTGGACTGAAAGGCAGGTATAAAAATGTGATGTAAAGAGTGACTAGTAAAACAGAAAATTCACAGTGGAAACAACACTGAGGCAGCCTGAGTGAAGGAGTAGGAGGTTGACCAAGCTTCCCCAAGACGGATCAGCGAGGTCGAAGATGACCCCTGAGGCTAGGCCGGTTTCATTACTTTTGGCAACAATCCTAACCCGAGTCCCGTCGCTCCACATCGATCGCCTGCCAAGTGTGTCTCGGAATTCTAGAGCCGTTACGAGGCTCTTCTGGCATGTTGCTACGAGTGAGCAAAGCCGTCCATGTTGACCCTGCGAGAATCCTCAAGACAAGCACACACGCCAGCGATCCAGGCAGATGCGCTTGAGACGCAGGTACAGTGACGCGTATGCGCAATTTTCTGCAGTCCCACTGGCGGCCGCCTGTGCCCCACAACGACAACTGCAGATTGTCGATGCTAATTTGGTCTGTGAGGCTTCACTCTCATACGGTGTCTGTCGGGTTTACAAAAGACAGCAGCTGTCGGGACGCCACGCACCGCACGCGCGTGATGGTTTTGATAGATGTGTGTGATCCTCGGTCTCGTCTGGGTAGCACACGGTGCCCGGCACACGTTGCAGAGGGCCTGAAGGAGAAACTGGCGCGGATACACCGGTACCTGCACGCACGTAGCTGAAACGGGTGTGGCGAAGCACCGCGGCGGCCAATCGTATAGCGTGACCGTGTGCAATGCGCGCTGCTGCTACACTTACCAGCTCTTTTCGCCTTGCACTCGCGTATGGTGGTATGCATTGCATTATTGGATGACAGTGATTGTGGAGGGGGAGCACAGCCAGCTCAACTGCATACCGTGTGCCCACATGGTGTGGTTCTGCTTGTGAAGGGGCGAGTTGGAGAGCTGTAGTCCTAGTGGTTGGTCGGTGGTCACTGTCCTAGAACTGGTGCAAAGCAGAAACGAGCTGGTCGAGGATGGTCTTTCGCCTGCCGCTTTATACAAAGCCGTCTCTACTGAAGCGTTGCGCATCACCACTACCAGACTCGCGGCCTAGAGGAGCCAGCGCCGGGCGAAAGCCAGGAAATTGCGCGTCCAATGCAATCATGATCTCAACCAGTGGTGCCCACAGACAGATTAGGCGTACGCCCCAAATGGTTCGCTTTGTAACGCGTGGACGGCGAATTTGAGAAGTGGGCACAGGAGCGTTCTAATATAGCTCTTATGGGCCAGGCCCCTTGCCAGAAGTGTGCTTGTGCCGTTTGTAATTTCGTCATTCTACAGGACCGTTTGAGATGGGTTGAAGCAACAGCCATGCAGGACTCAGGGGAGCAATCTTCAGCGTGACAGCGGCATCGTCCAGGAGATGAGGCGTGACAAGCGTAGCGGAAGGGGGCGGGCACGGAACATGCAGCTTCCAGTTACCAATCCAACAGCAGGCTGGCATGGCTGACAGCCTCAACAGTTCGGTGCTCTTCGCTCAGAGCGTCAGCCCCCTTCCTGCTTCTGGATGACTTGCGACACACCGTTGGCCGGGATCCAGCGGGAATAGCGCCACGCCGCCATTGGCCCAGCGCGATAGGAAGAAAAGCCCTATCGTCGAAGCTGGCAGGTTGGCACAGCCAATCCCGGCGCTGGTCTGGTTAGTTTCGGTTTGATCAACGAGCGGGCCCATTTGCCGTGTGCACTGGCGCTGCAGCGTCGTGACGTGGACTGGGAGTGGTTGGTAACAAGTGTTGGGTGGATGCACGGTAGACCGACGGCTTCAACCGTGGAATGGTGATGCAGACAGCAGGACAGCGCAGCTACAGAAGAAAAGCAGACAGACGGAAGATTCTATGCTTCGAGAACCAATTGCACATTCTGCCAGGGTGCCGTCCCAGACGGTCTCACGCCCAGACGGTGACCACATGGGCTTTGGCTCCGGGCATGTCGATTGTCAAGGTGTACTGCGGGCGATCGGGGATCCCAACGCGATGGTTTTTTTAGAACTTGTTTTCCCCAGCATTCCCGCCACGCTCGCATGCATTGCAATGGATGGGCTGTGCAGCTACAAAGGGGGGAGAAGAGCAGCAGCAGCAGCAGCACCACCACCATTGTCTGCGCAAAGCAACCTGTACGGCGTCGACGCATCCTGTTCCTGTGCACCACTGTGAAGAAACCAACCAGCGTACCAAGTGGCAACGGCATCTGCAGCAACAGCTAGGCGTGAAAGACTACGAGGGTGCCCATGCGCAGCCTATCCACGGCGTTAGTCTAGCTTGGCGCGAGCCTCTCATTTTCAGGGGAAGCTGCTCAAAAGGCCTTTTGCCGGCCCTCTCGCATTCCTCACGCTCGCTCCTTCTCCCTCTCCGACTCTTGCGGTGCTCGTCTTTTCCTCCCCTGTTTTTCCACCCTGCCTCTCGTTCTGCGTTGAGGCTGTTTGGACATCCGCGGAGGCCCTTCCAGCTTTCCAGCTTTCCAGCTTTGCAGTTTTCCAGGTTTCCAGTTTCCCATCGAGGGGAGCCGCCACCGCTCTAATCCGCCCAGTAGCCAGTAGCAGCAAGCGCCGACTCGCCGCGCGTCTCCTCTGGCAACGACAACCGATTGCAGCTTGCACCAGCGCCTTCACTTTCGTTAGCATCACAACACGCCCCCCGCGCCACTCTGCCGACCCTCCATCGCCGTTTCCTAGGGAATTAGCCCACTCCACCCTCGCTCTCCTCTGCATCCTCCCTCGCTACGGCAACAACACTCGCTCCCACTGCAACGCCTGCGCACCGCCGCAGCCATTGACCACGCACCTACGCCGCGGCTATCTCAATACGATTAATTCGACGTCGCCGCCTCTAATGCCCATTGTTTGAGGTACGCACGCACGCCCTTGCTCCTGCGACACGCTTTGTTTCAGACACAGCCCCGCGCCCGTCCACCGACAGCTTGTTGACAGTTTGACTGCAGTTTCTACATCGCAACTCCAACCCTCCCCCACGATGTCCGGACATCCGCAGGGAGCCCAGTACGACGATGGCTACGGCCAGACTCAGGGCCAGCCCCACCCACAGGGCCAGGACTCGTACTACCACGACGACCAGCAGTACGGCCAGTACCACGACGATGCCCGTGGCCAGCAGCAGCATGGCAACGACGCCTACTATGACGAACAGTACGTTTTGCCACATGATCTTTGCCTACGCGTCCATCTGCTAACACTGCCGCAGAGCCTACTACGACGGCCAGCAACAGGGTGGTCATTATCAACAAAATGGCGGATACTACGATGACCACCATGGTCAGCAGCAGGGCTACCAAGATGAATATTACAACGACCAGTACTACGATCAGGGTGGTGCCCAGGACGGTTACGCCCAGAACGCCCAGGGCGGCCAGCCCAGACGTCGCCAGCACGACTCGGAGGAAGATTCTGAGACTTTCAGTGACTTCACAATGAGGTCAGACATGGCTCGCGCGACCGACATGGACTACTATGGCCGTGGCGACGAGAGGTACAACAGCTACAATGGCGATGGCCAGCGTGGATATCGCCCCCCTTCGTCCCAGGTGTCATACGGTGGCAACCGCTCATCCGGTGCTTCAACACCCATCTACGGCATGGACTACTCCAACGCTCTTCCTGCCGGCCAGCGCTCGCGTGAACCTTACCCTGCCTGGACTGCTGAGGCTCAAATCCCCTGCACAAAGGAGGAGATCGAGGATATCTTCCTCGACCTCACCGCCAAGTTCGGTTTCCAGCGTGACAGCATGAGGAACATGTACGACCATTTCATGACCCTCCTCGATTCCCGGTCGTCCCGCATGTCGCCCAACCAGGCTCTTCTATCTCTGCACGCAGACTACATTGGTGGAGAGAACGCCAACTTCCGCCGGTGGTACTTTGCCGCTCACCTCGATCTCGACGATGCCGTCGGCTTCGCCAACATGAACCTTGGAAAGGCTAGCCGTAGGACGCGCAAGGCCCGCAAGGCGGCGAAGAAGAAGGCTGGCGAGAACCCCGACAACGAGGCCGAGACCCTCGAAGCCTACGAGGGCGACAACAGTCTGGAAGCCGCGGAGTACCGCTGGAAGACCAGGATGAACCGCATGTCGCAGCACGACCGTGTTCGCCAGGTTGCTTTGTACCTGCTCTGCTGGGGTGAAGCCAACCAGGTCCGTTTTATGCCCGAGTTGCTCTGCTTCATCTTCAAGTGCGCAGATGACTACCTCAACTCGCCCGCTGGACAAGCCCAGACTGAGCCAATTGAGGAGTTCACTTACCTGAATGAGATCATCACACCGCTGTACCAGTACTGCCGTGACCAAGGTTACGAGATTCAGGATGGCAAGTACGTCCGCCGCGAGCGTGATCACGCCGCGCTCATTGGTTACGATGATATCAACCAGCTGTTCTGGTACCCCGAGGGTCTCGAGCGCATCATCTTCGAGGATAAGTCCCGCATCGTCGATCTTCCTCCAGCTGATCGTTACGCGAAGCTCAAGGATGTCATGTGGAAGAAGGTCTTTTTCAAGACATATTACGAGCGCCGCTCGTGGCTCCACATGCTGGTCAACTTTAACCGTATTTGGGTTATTCACTTGACAGCTTTCTGGTTCTACACTGTCTACAACTCGCAACCTATTTACACCAAGAACTACCAACAACAGATCGACAACCGACCCAACAAGAACGCCACACTGTCAGCTATTGCTCTTGGTGGATCCCTCGCTTCCTTGATCCAAATCCTCGCAACTTGCATTGAATGGGCTTACGTCCCTCGCAAGTGGGCTGGTGCGCAGCACTTGACCAAGCGTCTTATGTTCCTCATCCTGGTCTTGGTTGTCAACCTTGCCCCTAGTGTCTACATCTTTGGTCTCAACAAGCAGAAGGGTATCATTGCAGACGTTTTGGGCGGTGTACAACTGACCATCGCACTCATCACCTACATCTTCTTCTCGGTTATGCCTCTTGGCGGACTGTTCGGAAGCTACCTGACCCGCAATTCGCGCAAATACGTTGCCAGCCAAACGTTCACAGCCAGCTACCCCCGTCTCAAGGGTAACGACATGTGGATGTCTTATGGTCTCTGGGTTCTCGTCTTCGCTGCCAAGATGGCCGAGTCTTACTTCTTCCTGACATTGTCGATCAAGGACCCTATTCGTATCCTGTCGCACATGAAGAAGCCCGAATGTCTGGGTGACGATCTCTTTGGAGACGTTCTCTGCAAGTACCAGCCCAGGATTCTTCTTGGTTTGATGTACTTCATGGATCTGGTTCTCTTCTTCTTGGACTCTTACCTGTGGTACATTATTGCCAACATGCTGTTCTCTGTCTCGCGGTCGTTCTACCTCGGTGTTTCCATCTGGACCCCGTGGAGGAACATCTTCTCCCGCCTACCAAAGCGTATCTACTCGAAGGTTCTTGCTACGACCGACATGGAGATCAAGTACAAACCCAAGGTGCTCATCTCTCAGATCTGGAACGCTGTCGTTATCTCTATGTACCGCGAGCATCTTCTCGCTATTGATCACGTCCAGAAGCTTCTGTACCACCAGGTTCCCTCGGAACAAGAAGGCAAGCGCACTCTCCGCGCACCTACCTTCTTCGTTTCTCAGGAAGACCACTCCTTCAAAACCGAATTCTTCCCCGCCCAGAGCGAGGCTGAGCGTCGTATTTCTTTCTTCGCTCAGTCTTTGTCTACTCCGATCCCTGAGCCTCTGCCTGTCGACAACATGCCTACCTTCACTGTCATGATTCCTCACTACGGAGAGAAGATCCTTCTTTCACTCCGTGAGATCATTCGTGAAGATGAGCCCTACTCTCGTGTCACACTACTTGAGTACCTCAAGCAGCTTCACCCTCACGAATGGGACTGCTTCGTCAAGGACACCAAGATTCTTGCAGACGAGACTTCGCAATTCAACGGCGATGACGAGAAGAACGAGAAGGACACCGCTAAGAGCAAGATCGACGATCTTCCCTTCTACTGCATCGGTTTCAAGTCTGCCGCTCCTGAGTACACTCTTCGCACACGTATCTGGGCTTCTCTCCGATCTCAGACCTTGTACCGCACTATCTCTGGTTTCATGAACTACAGCCGTGCGATCAAGCTCCTGTACCGTGTCGAGAACCCTGAAGTCGTCCAAATGTTCGGTGGTAACTCCGACAAGCTCGAGCGTGAGCTTGAGCGTATGGCCAGGCGCAAGTACAAGATCTGCGTCTCCATGCAGCGTTATGCCAAGTTCACCAAAGAGGAGCGTGAGAACACCGAGTTCCTGCTCCGTGCTTACCCCGATCTTCAAATTGCTTACCTCGACGAGGAGCCGCCTGTCAACGAGGGTGACGAGCCCCGTATCTACTCCGCCTTGATCGATGGTCACTCTGAGATTATGGACAACGGCATGCGCCGACCCAAGTTCCGCATTCAGCTTTCTGGCAACCCCATTCTCGGTGACGGCAAGTCTGACAACCAGAACCACTGCATCATCTTCTACCGTGGTGAATACATCCAGCTTATCGACGCCAACCAGGACAACTACCTCGAGGAGTGCTTGAAGATTCGCAGCGTCCTCGCTGAATTCGAAGAGATGACCACTGACAACGTTTCGCCCTACACTCCCGGTATCCCCAACCCCAACTTCAACCCTGTCGCCATTCTCGGAGCTCGTGAATACATTTTCTCTGAGAACATTGGTATTCTTGGTGACATTGCGGCCGGAAAGGAACAGACGTTCGGTACTATGTTCGCTCGTACACTGGCCCAGATCGGTGGTAAGCTCCATTACGGACATCCCGATTTCCTGAACGGTATCTTCATGACTACACGTGGTGGTGTTTCCAAGGCTCAGAAGGGTCTCCATCTCAACGAGGATATTTACGCTGGTATGAACGCCCTCCTCCGTGGTGGTCGCATAAAGCACTGCGAGTACTACCAGTGTGGTAAGGGTCGTGATTTGGGTTTCGGTTCCGTCCTCAACTTCACCACCAAGATTGGTACTGGTATGGGTGAACAGATGTTGTCTCGCGAGTACTACTACATGGGCACTCAGCTGCCGCTCGATCGTTTCCTGTCCTTCTACTACGCCCATCCTGGTTTCCACATCAACAACATGTTCATTATGTTGTCGGTGCAGTGCTTCATGTTTGTGCTTCTGCACCTTGGAGCTCTCAACCACGAGACTATCCTCTGCCAGTTCGACAAGAACCAGCCGATCACCGACCCGCAATGGCCCAACGGTTGTGCCAACTTGGTACCCGTCTTTGACTGGGTTTCACGTTGTATCATGTCCATCTTCATCGTTTTCTTCATCGCTTTCGTCCCTCTTGTCGTTCAAGAGCTTACAGAGCGTGGTTTCTGGCGCGCCGCAACTCGTCTGGCCAAGCACTTCTCGTCTGGATCGCCTTTCTTCGAGGTCTTCGTCACTCAGATCTACGCCAACTCGCTCCAGACCAACTTGTCCTTCGGTGGTGCCCGTTACATCGGTACCGGTCGTGGCTTCGCCACTGCTCGCATTCCTTTCGGTATCCTCTACTCTCGTTTCGCTGGACCTTCCATCTATCTTGGTGCTCGCGCCTTGATGATGCTGGTTTTCGCTACGATTACTGTTTGGGGTCCGTGGTTGATCTACTTCTGGGCGTCCCTGTTGTCTCTCTGCCTTGCGCCCTTCCTCTTCAACCCCCACCAGTTCTCGTGGGACGATTTCTTCATTGACTACAGGGAGTATCTTCGCTGGTTGTCTCGTGGAAACACTCGTTCCCACAGTGCTTCCTGGATTGGTTACTGCCGTCTATCCCGTACTCGTCTTACCGGTTACAAGCGCAAGGTTCTTGGTGACCCATCGTCCAAGCTTTCTGGAGACGTCCCTCGTGCGGCTTTCACCAACATCTTCTTGGCCGAGATCCTTGGTCCTCTGGTTTTGGTAGCCGTCACTGTTATTCCTTACCTCTTCATCAACGCCCAGACTGGTGTCAACGCGAAACGTAACAAGGATTATGATTCTGCCACCCTCAGCGCTGGAGAAAACTCGAAGCCTTCCGGCGCCTTGGTCCGTGTGGCAGTTATCGCTTTCGGACCCATTGCCATCAACGCTGGTGTTCTCGGTGGTTTCTTCGCTTTGGCGTGTTGCGCGGGTCCTCTTCTCAGCATGTGCTGCAAGAAGTTTGGTGCCGTTCTCGCTGCTATTGCCCACGCCATTGCGGTTATCGTGCTCCTTGTCTTCTTTGTCGTCATGATGTTCTTGGAAGCCTTCAGCTTCCCCCGAGCTCTTGCCGGCATGATTGCTGTGGTTGCCATCCAGCGCTTCATCTTCAAGCTCATCATCGCTCTTGCTCTCACTCGTGAGTTCAAGGCGGATACCTCCAACATCGCTTGGTGGACTGGTAAATGGTACACCATGGGCTGGCACACACTTACCCAGCCCGGCCGTGAGTTCCTCTGCAAGATCACCGAGCTTGGATTCTTCGCTGCCGACTTCATCCTGGGACACGTCTTGCTTTTCTTTATGCTTCCTATCCTGTTGATCCCCTATGCCGACAAGTTCCACTCCGTCATGCTGTTCTGGCTGCGTCCAAGGTATGTGTTTGTGCTCACTTGATTCACTTTTCGTACTAACAACCAACAGTCGTCAAATCCGTCCTCCGATTTACTCGCTGAAGCAGACCAAGCTTCGCAAGCGCAGAGTAATCCGTTACGCTATTCTGTACTTTGTGCTCCTGGTCGTCTTCCTTGCTCTCATTGTCGGCCCTATCGTCGCCGGCAAGCAGATCAAGCTCAAGGTCAACTTGCCTATGGAGCTTCTTCAGCCCACTGGCTACAGCAACAACGACACCTCCGATCAAGTTACTGGATCTTGCATCCAGCCAGTGTGCCCTCCCTACCGGGGTGGTGAGGCTACCGGTGGAGGAGACGCCGAGTCGACAGCTGAGGCAACCGAGGAAGCTGCTCGCCGTTTCCGTCGTTACATGGCGTATTAAGAGTTTCTGACGGAAAGCTGATCAGGTTGTGATCAGTTGCTTTGACATCTTGCATTGTACAACATGGGCGGAAGCATAGCGTGGCGACTTGAAAGGTCCCATAACGATTGTAATATTCAACTTAGCATTTCTTTTTTGTTTGGGGGTGTTGAGCGGAGCTAGACGCCTTTCAACCTCTCTCTCCCTTTGGACAACTATGCCGCTCAAGCCGCGGGTTTTGCACATATACTACGATGGGATCGTTTTTTTGGTTTCATGGGATGGCGAACAAGTTAGAAAGAGATTGCATTAAATTTAAACACGAAAGTTTTCAGTTCAAGAAATCAGCTCCCGCTTCTTGTGAACTGTTGTACTCACTTATCTTACACCCAAACGAAAATCCGTGGTGATGGCTGTGATTAGTAGTGATTCGTAGCCAAACAACCTTGATCTGAACACGTGAGGGAAATTAGGCTACTCTCCTCCGCGTACGCCGCAACCCCCGAACTTCGAGATGCACCATTCGTTCGCAACCGGCACCGCCACACACTTGAACATTCACGATGGACCTACACGAAGTACAGAATGCGACCGTCCGGTTTCTGAATGAAGCGAATGCCTACTTCGAGAGAATCCCTGGTTCGTCGATCGCGGTGCGCTACATTAAGTCAAGCTACCAGGACGACCCGGTTAGAAGCGCAATTGAGCTTTTCCTATTCCTCTTCGCCGTAAGATACCTGCTTGCGCCGAAGTATAGTACGCAGAAGAAAGTGCAGCTCACAGACGCGGTACGTTGTGCGAGTAGAGCAGAGCAGAGCAGAAGGGAGCAGGCCTGACTTGTGAATAGGAGATCGATGAATTGGTAGAAGACTGGACGCCAGAGCCACTTGTGGCTGCGTCGAGCTCGTTCGAGGATCTTGACAACGAGAAGAGGCCTGTGATTGTAGGGTACGACACCTTGACGAAACGCACGAGGTTGTTGGCGTGTTGCAGTGCTAACACAAGCGCAGACCGACAGGACCCAAGTCGAAGCTCTCAAACGGCCGCACCGTTACAAACCTTGCCTCTTTCAACTTCTACAACTTCGTCGCAAACGAGACTCTCAAAGAGAAAGCCATTCAGACCCTCCGCACCTACGGCGTCGGTCCCTGCGGTCCTCCTGGTTTCTACGGCACGCAGGATGTACACATGAAGACTGAGGCAGATGTTGCTGCGCATCTGGGCGTACCGGCATGCATCATCTATGCGCAATCCTTCTCTACCATATCGAGCGTTATTCCTTCCTTCTGCAAGCGTGGAGACATCATCGTGGCGGACATGGCAGTCAACTTTCCTGTGCGAAAGGGCATTCAGATATCCAGGAGTACGGTGCGCTGGTACAAGCACAACGATATGGAGGACCTTGAGAAGGTGCTGCAAAAAGTCATCAAGGAGCAAGCTGGGAAGCCGCTCACAAGGCGCTTCATCATCACTGAGGGTCTTTTCGAGAACATGGGTGATGTCGTCGACTTGCCCAAGCTGGTTGAGCTGAAGCTCAAGTACAAGTTCCGCCTCATTCTTGACGAAAGCTGGTCTTACGGCGTCTTAGGCAGGACTGGGCGCGGTGTCACCGAGGCCCAGAATGTCGATGCGTCCGAAGTAGACATGATTGTTGGCTCGCTGTCAGGCCCCTTGTGCGCAGCAGGAGGATTTTGCGCTGGTAATGAGGAAGTTGTGGAACATCAGCGCATTTCCTCCGCTTCGTACACATATTCTGCTGCTTTGCCAGCGTTGCTCTCGACGACCGCAAGTGAGACTATCGCGCTCCTGCAGGAGCAGCCAGAGATCCTGACGAGTTTGAGAGAGAGGATTGAGGCCATGCGCGCCCAACTGGATCCTAGGAGTGATTGGGTCAAGTGTTCAAGCTCTGTTGACAACCCCATCATGCTACTTGTCCTCAAGGAGGAGGTCGTTGCGAACAAGGGCTTCAGCATTGAGGACCAGAACCAGATTCTACGCGACGTCGTCGACGAGGTATGTTTGTTTATAGGCCCACCAGTCGTTACAGGAAGCTAACACTCACAGTGCCTTGCAAACGGTGTCTTGATAACGCGATTGAAGGCTTTCCCACTCGGTTTGGGCGTCAACCCCAGGGACGCTGGCTGGCAGCCGGTTCCCGCTCTCAAGGTCTGTGTCACCAGTGGACTGACGAAGAAGGAAACCGAGAAGGCTGGTGTTATCATACGGCACGCCATCACCAAGATCATCTCGCGAAGGAAGTAAAGCACCGAGCTTATGATCTGCTATGAGTATGATTCATGTTGAACTGGGAAATGGTGCGTTTCAATCTTCCTTATGGCGAGCATCTTTCCTTTTTGATTTGCCGCTTCTTTGTATAGATATTGGACTGGTAAATAACCTTGTAATGCATAATACATACCTTGGAGACAAGCACTTTTAATAACAAGCGACCTCGGCCCACGAGCCTGCCACGTGTGAACCGGAAGATGGTGTCACATGGAAATCAGCATGTATTTCACCATGGCAAACTTGGTTCCTGAAATGGTGATGTTGGCTCCGCGGCGCCAACCTTCAAGTTGAAGTCATCCCAGCCTCCTGCCAGCCATCGCCAATGGCAGCGGCACTAGAGACCGAGTAGCCTGCATGAACATTAGGAAAGTTGCGCGTCCATGTTTCTTTTCACTCTTGTCACACAACTGGTTCCATTTCGCACCTCTCCTCCTATCTCCACTTTCCATAGTAGTGTGCATTACCAGGTACAAAGGACACCCCTGAGCCATCTCTCCGCACCAGCTGCCCCGCAACGCAACGACCTGCAACAAACGTCACTCGCTTGCGCCCGCCGCCCGCCATCCACCTGTGACGCGCCTCGACGCAGCTCTCCTACAAACAGCGCGAGAGATCGACATTACTATCAAGGAACAGGGAAAAGATCCAAGCAGCTAAAGTTCAATCACGGATACACGGGACTGCGCCAAGTGCTCGTCAGGCACCTAGCGGCTTCCGGCGTCACTTCACACCAGAGCCTTGTCTCAACCTCGACGTCTTGATTGCCGCACAATACCTTCGCGCACATCTGCACATATCACAAAATGGCGCGCGCAGGGCATTCAGGGACGGTCGTCGGTTCTGCCGTTGTGGTGCGCGAGAAGTACTACTGGCCGGATCTGCAACTTAATGTCTGGACCATTGTCATGCTCGCGACTGCTGGGACAATTCTGGGAGTGAATGCGCAATTTATGCAAATCCAAGATCGCATGGGATTGGGAACGCCATGGTACGTCCTCATCAACCTGTCTTCAGTCTCCCACGGACGGAAGCACTCTTGACTTGCTCTGGACCACACAAAACACACTGGGCGCTCACTTGATCTCAACATTGCTGACTCTGGTAAACAGGATCATGCCTTACGGCGTAACCGTCGGCGCGCTCGCCCTAATCTTCATCATCATCGAGATCGTCTACATCGCTCAGCGCAAGCTTCTCCCGGGCACCATGATGCTCCTATCCTTCATTCTACTGGTGCTCTTCATTGCTGGCATCATCGGTACCGCGATCCAGCTGTTTGCTGGTCCCAACATCAACAACCAGTGCAATACGTACGTGTTCAGCGACGACAGCAGCGGGCCCAACGCGAACACGCTAGCGTTTCTGCAGCAGAGGAATATCTGTACGTACCTCCCGTCATCTAAAGCGGTGACGAGGATGGAAATATTGTAATTAATGTTGTACTAACAATCTACAGGCCAATGTTGGCAAGCAGTATTTGCCTTCTGGATTGTCGGCTCCGTATTCCTCGTCTGGATGATGATCATGGCCAGCCAGGTCAACTCGAACCAGTACCGCGATTAAGTGTGCCACCGTTCTACGAAACGAACGACGCATAATTCTCTTTCCTTCTCGACTTTATATTTACAGCATCTGTTTTGGGCGGAATGGAACGACGTGGGCTATGTGTACATGAGGATTATGGAGATATTGATGCGATGGGATGGGATGGGATGATACCACTGCTTAGTAGCCACGGCGTTTTTGGATTTTGGAATCTGTTGACACGAGACGAGGAGTGTGTATGTGATATAGAATGGCATCACATAGGATGAGCTCAAAGGCAAGAAGACGTATGAGCAAGACGGGAAGAGTAATCCCACAAGACAATATTACACGATCCAAACATCTTCGTTTCAAACATTATCGTTCATTGCATTCATTCATACACTCACTCATAGGCTCCCAAACTCCCAAACTCCATCCCAATCTATATCGGCCCACCACTCACGCCTCCAACGTCCCCACATCCGCCGAATCCCCCTTCTTCACCTCCTTCTGCAGCGTCTTCTCCATCTGCAAATGCTCCTTCTCCTCCTTGGGGCTCTCAACTAGCTTCTTCGCAATGCTGGCTACTTTGCTGAGCGAGCCCTGGCGCTCCAGTGGGGCATGCGAGGCGCTGGTGTTGGTGGAGTCTGTGGAGGACGACGAGTCGGTTGAGGTGGAAGGGTGGAGAGTTGGGTGCGGGAGTACATTCGCTGGTTCTAGGAGGTGCATTAGTCGTGGGGTTGTACATGGATAGATGAAGGGGCTGTGTGTTTGTGTATGGAGGCGTGTAGCATCGGTGTAGCATCGGTGTAGACCCATTGTAAAGGTAGTCCAACACCGGTACAGCGTAAGCTATAATCCACATTATAGTATACAACACACCAAGCATAGTATACCATAAACAGCAATACCACACTCCCACCGCGGCACACTAATCGGCACGATGTACAAGTAGGAAGCGACGGACCTTTGAACTGGAGACTTGCGTCGGTAGCCATGATATCTGATTCGTCGGCTTATTTGACTAAACTTCTTCTATTTTCGGTTCTTGTCCGCTAATCCGACCCAAGGCGCACGATAGTTGCGTAGTGATTGGCGAGTCTGAGGAAAAAGGTGTTATTGTGTAATGATGAGGTCGTGGTGAAAATCTTAAAAAGAGGCCCTGCATACGTGGGTTGTTGTTATACGGGCGACTCGTGGGCCTGGGCAGAGAGGACAAAAGACAGGGATACCTACGTCAGCGGCTGACCAAGTGGGTTGACTGCGGCCTGGTGGGTGGGAAGCGGGGAAAGATGGTTGTGGTGATCGATGGTTAGGAGGGAACATCGAAAGTTTGGGTCATCTGTTGAGGCTCTTCCGCGTTAGGAGCCGCAACGCGTTGAACGTATAGATGTACTTTGACGGCTGCTACGCTGGCTGTTGTGGCTCGAATAATGGGCTTGCCGTCTTTGTATTGCAAACAGTATATCGTTTTCGTCTCCTCGTCTCATTCCTCACTCACCCGTTTCACAAAATGTGCTTTCAACGTCGACAAGCAGTACCGGTAGGAGGAGAATTTCAGCTCGACTTGCGCCCACACTCATGTTCCAACCGTCGCTAGGCTGGCAATCTCGCAAACAAAAGAACTACGTGTTCGCACCTTCTTGCATAATAACCTCCTTCTCCATGGACGTTTCTTGAAGTCTTAGGAAGCCGCCACATGGCCTACGAGATGCTCGATCATATCCGGGCGATCCCCAAAGACTACGAGCTACATATCGCCAATGTAGCTTTGATGGTCATGTTCCATACGAGATACGCTGAATGCTTTCAAATCCAAGCATTCTCGCCTAGCCAGAACGTGCTACTACATTACTCCAATATGATAGCCACGAACCATGCTTGACTCTGGGACGAGTGTTGTTGGTTCGGAAGACAGATTTTGACCAGCCCCAGGTAGAAAATGACAGAGTCAACCTCTTAATACTCCCGCACCACTTCATCACGTATATGATGGCACCCCATAAGATGCTGCATGACGGGATGCATGACGGGACACATGAGCTAGAAGCCGATCACCTCTCACCTCTCAGGCGCTCCACCAGCGTTCGCTGACTTGATCAACCTGTCCTTTCTCCCCTCCTTCCATGCCACGTCAAGCGCCTCAAGCTTTCCACCCAGGACTTGCACGTTGCCTGGTTCGAGCATGACAACCGCTCTTCGCACATCAATATTCCGTAGCAGGAGCTTCACACCCATGCTCATACCTGTATTGAGACCATCGATGCCTCGAAGATCTAGTGCATAAATTTGCTGACCTTTCGTATCCTGCAGTAGCAATTTGAAGGGGCCTTTGCTCTGCGCGAGTGCAGCGTTCTGACCAGAATCATCGTTCTCTGGCTCGACCACTCGAACAATCTCTCGTCCTTTGGTCGTCTCGCCACGCTCCCTTGCCTCAATAGCTTCGACCTGCGACCATCGCGACTGTCCAATGTCTTCAATATCGAGCACCTGACAAACGATCGGGCCACCGAGGAAGCGAGATTGTACTGTGCCTCTCAATACATCGTCTGGAAAGATCGAATCTGCAGGCTGGTTGAGGGATGTTGTAATATCAGTTGCAAGGAGGCGAAAGAGGCATGTCTGCTTCAACGCAGCTAGTGCTGTGTTCGGTCGTGTAGTTGCCAGGAAGCTCTCTAACCATGCTGGCTTTGGGTGTAGGTGTTTTGCTGCGAGATGCTGCATTAGTTCTGCCGCGGCATTGTTTGCCATTGCAACGATTGATTGAAATCCGCTTTATAGGCAGTGATGTTGTCCTTAATGTAATGTCAACGAAACAACAGAGACGCGTCGCGTAAATGACGTGGGAAGCTCTTACACTGGTTAGCCTTGGCATTTCACAGCTCGAGCTCTGAGCTTCGACAAGACACCTTACCGCTCAGAACGCCCATGACATACCGGACACCCCAGAAAATTGTAGACAGCTCCTAAAAATGTCTACCATAGCTTCGCCTCGCGCCAGTAGCTCGATACGTAGCCCGTCGTCCACACGCAATTCATTCGACAGCTCCGCACGACCCCCGCCGAATGCGCGCCGCAACCGCGCAGCACTCCGCGACTACTATGGAATCAAGAACGCCCAGAAGGAAGCCGAAGCAAAAATCTCAGAGGAGTCTACAAGAACTGGGCTGGGACCAGAGGAAGACGAGACCTTGACGGAGCTGGATGCTGCCGACTTCAATGCTGAGGCTTTTGTGGACAGCTTGCTTGCAAAAGAAGGCTTGACAGGTGTACTGAAGGTGGAGGCCGATCTTGTATCACGTATGCTAAAACGCACAAGAGGGCTCCTGCCATTTGCTGACTGTAGATAGAAATACGGAACCTCGATAGCGACAGGAAGTCCCTCGTATACGACAATTACTCGAAGCTGCTCTCCGCAACTAGTACAATACGGCGAATGCGCGGCAACATGGATCCACTGGCTCCTACTACCCACACACTGGGCCCTGCCATAGCCCATATCGCCGAAACCGCAGCCTCCCTTTCCTCTTCCATGCAAGGCCTTCAGAACAAGCCAGAGGGTCTAGGCATCGACATACACGTACAGGGAGATATAAAGGAAGAAGAAGAGGCTGCAAAGAAGCAGAAGCAGCAAGAGACCGTCAGATGGATACTTGACACGCCAAGACGTCTACGTGATCTGATAGACCAAGAGCAGGACGACGAGGCCACAAAGGAGTGGGAAGAAGTCAGCAAGATTCTCGACAAGTGGGAGAATGTTGCTGGCGTGAAAGACATCAGGGCAGCTTGTGAAAGCATTTTGGATGAAGATACTGAATCAGACTGAATAACCGTCAACTCATGTTTGACTGATTATTTTTCTTCAGGGCAGGCGTCTGTATGTGCGCAAAAAGGCAACGGCATCACGGCTCCTACGGCGAAAATATGAGATGTTCTCTCAACAATCGTCAAGAGACAACTCTCAGTAGAAAGCTGTGGAGAAGTGATCGCCTGCGATTGGTGGAACATTGCAAATGGGGTATACGTCCGATCATACCGAACACACCGCTGTCTACCACCGGATAACAGTTGCGTCAACGCCACACGGTCAGTACTGCTCGTCGGTGCTGATAAACGGCTGCTTGCTGGAATAGCGCATGCTTGCATGTCTTGGCTGCATTTGCGAAGCCTCCTCATGATAGGTCCCGAAAACACCAGCCTCCTCAGGTGCCAGCCTTCTGCTCCGCAACAGCTTGGCTTCTACCCCGCGCTTCTCACTTGTCCCGGTTACCGAAAGCTTGCTAGCCATGTGTGGGGTATATGGGGAAGCGTGCATCGGAAAGCTTTTCCAGTATGCAAGCTAGGCTTTGAGGATTCACGATAGTAACTTTCTTAACGGAGGAATTGTCTAAGCCTAGGACATGATACGATTCAGAGAAAAGTCTTGTGCTGTTTATAAGCAGGGGAAAGGTTGGCAAGATGTGTCGAAGAGCTAGTTGTCTGAACGTTGCAACACTACTACACAATGCTAGCCATCACTTCGTCATCTCTCGCGGCTCTTCTCCTTCTTGCTCCAGTGGCATCATCAGTCTCAGTAGCTGAGAACTTTCTTGGAACATTACGCACACCTCGCCCCTTCCATGCTCAGCCCTCGCCGAACCGAAACAGAACCTGTGTCGCCGAATCATACAACGACCTCAAGACCGACGATGCGGACAACATTCTCCAAGCTATTCTAGACTGCAACAACGGAGGCCATGTAATTTTCGCTGAGAAGCAAACTTACACAATTGCATCACCCTTGAACCTAACCGGTCTCACATCTGTCGACATTGATATTCAAGGCACTCTGTCCTTCCCGGCAGATAACCTCACATATTGGCAAACGAACTCCTTCGACCTACAATACCAAAACGCTACCTCATTTTTCATCCTCGGCGGCTCAGATATCAACGTCTATGGCTCCGGCACCGTGCAAGGAAACGGGCAAGCATGGTGGGACGAGTACGTCAATAACAAGAAGCTCAAGCGCCCTGTGCTGTTCGCTATTGTAGGCCTGGAGGGCGGGAGCGTAAGTGGGATTAAGCTGCGCAACTCGCCGTTCTGGCACAACATCATCGCAAACTCCAGCGACGTCGTGTACTCGGGCTTGGATCTATTCTCGACCAGCAACAACGGCAACTTTGAGAAGAATACCGATGGTTGGGATATCTACAGGAGTGAACGCATCACGATTGAGAACTCGACAATTACGAATGGCGATGGTACATCTTTCCCCCGCCCCTTCTGATCCCTTCATATCCATAGTCACTTTTGCAGATTATACTAACACCAAGCAGACTGCGTCTCGTTCAAGCCCAACTCGACCTCCATCCTCGTCCAAAACCTGCACTGCAACGGCACGCACGGCATCTCGGTCGGCAGCCTAGGCCAATACCCGTCGCGCATCGACTACGTCGAGAACATACTCGTGCGCAACATCAGCATGTTCAACTCGTCAGAAGGCGCCCGCATCAAAGTATGGCCCGACGCCTACTCCGAGAAATCCGCTTCCCTGACTGGCGGCGGCGGTCGCGGCCTAGTCCGCAACGTGACATACGATGGCATGTTTTTGGATAATGTCGACTACGGTTTGACGATTACGCAGTGCTATGGACAGGACGACGAGGAGGAGTGCTTCAAGCACCCTAGTAAGTTGAATATTACCGATGTCACGTTTCGTAATATTCGGGGTAGGACCAATAGAGTGTTTAGTCCCATTGTGGGGCATCTCGTGTGTTCGTCGCCAGATACGTGTTCGGGGATTCTGGCGGAGAATGTGGATATTCGGACCATCAATGGGAGTAATCTTGTGACGTGTAGGAACGTGGATGAGAGTACGTTGGGAGGACTGAATTGTACGGATTGGAGTAAGGGATATAATCCTGCTTAGACCACCAATTCGACGGTGCAATAACGACCTGTGTTCTTGTCTTACTTCTTTACTCCCCATACATCCCCGCCGAAGCCAACAACCTTGCCTTCTCCTTCCATTTCCTGTAGCACTCCGCTCACTTCTTCCTGTCCGAAGGGAAAGCCACCCACGACCATCATCCGCATCATCATCAAGATCCGCTGCACCGGCATGTTACCTTGAGCAGTTAGCATGCCAATTATAAAGGCAGCATACATTTCCTTCTTTTCATTGAACAGTTCCTGCTGGCTTCGGACAGCAGTGGGTTGCTGTGCGGCCTGGACAGCGGCTAGTTCTTCCGCTGCAGCCGCCGCGTCCTCGTCGGCCTTGGTCTTCTTGTCAGATGTGGGCAGGGTCTCGATGATGGCATATGTATCCGGGCCCGTTTCCCTGAGCACGCTCTTGCCGACCCAGAATGCGGCCGCTTGTCTGACTAAGCCCTCATCCATATCTAGCATCTCCTCGAGCTGTGACACATTTCTGCTGATGCCCTCGCCGCTCTTGGTATGCTTTCCAGCGATGTGCACTTCGTCTTCCTGCGGTTGGAAGGCGTGTACAACACTGACTTGCCAGGGTGTCAGGGTATCGAAGTCCTCAGTGCGATCAGCGAATGTGAGTGTTATGCTACCCGTGCCCAACGCATTCATCCAGCGCAGTTTGCGCATGCCTTTTATGCGGGAGAAGTTGTTCCCATACTGTTCTTGTAGGGCAGAGATTTCGGGGGGAACGTGGAAGTCATCATCTCGCAGTAAAGGCCAGAAGAAGGAGGATAAAATCTGGGCGTTCAGATTTGGACCTGGATTTTGTGCAGCAGGCGTGGAGGGCGCCGGATGCGAGGTTGATAGGGCGGGGCGACGAGGTTGTGGCGTATGTGGACCACGACCATCGGGTGTATGGGATATTATAGCATTGTTGTTGTCGGGTGTGAAGAAGGCAGTGGGTGACGAAGAGGTATTTGTGGCTGCACGAATAGAGGCATTGATGCGTTTCGAGTCCAGAACGTCACGAAGCATGACTTCGCATGCTTGAAGATTGCTATCACCGAGACGCATCTTGATAAGCTCGAGCAGTCTAATCTCTTTCTCATATTCGGGATCCTGGCAGCGGAGCAAGTGATCGCCAAGGATATTCTTGAGTTCATTAATGAAGTCGTCGCGCTCCCAAAGTGTCAATAGGAACCATATAACGTCCTCCACCTTTGACTTCTTGTAGTCTGGAGAAGCGTCTTGCGGTAGCGGTTGCCAATTCATGTCATTCCAGTTCAGTTCTTCATCTGCATCCTGGCCAAGGTTGGCGAGCGGCTTTGCCATCTCACAAGCGATCTCGTACGATAGCTCGCTGTTGGACAAGAATTTGCTGCTTGTCTCGTCAGTCATATCGGTGAGGAGGCTCGATATGATGATCCGCGCCGTGTCTTCTCTGTCCTTCAGATACCGTCGAATTGGTCTCGCAACTCTCTCGAGCAATACACCTTTCGGTTCCAGTTCGTGGAATGCGCGAATAATCGCGATGTATACGTTGAGAATGTATGTCGTTGTCGCACCTGGTTGTAGTAGCCGTCTCGAGACCTGCTGCGAGAAGCTGGATGTGAGATGCTGTTTCGCTCCTGTGACTTTGAGATAGTCTTTAATGTCTAGAATGGCGCCCAGACTCTTGTCCCAGTTAATGACAAAATCGAAGAGGTTGTCGACTCGAACTCGTCCTAGTCTTCCTAGAGCCATCTCCTGCCACGAGGTCACTTCCCCTGGCAGTATACTGCTCTGCTCGCACCGTAAGCACTCGAGCACTAGCTCGACCAATGGGCAAAACCCATCGCGGATCCATAGCTTGAGTTGCGGCACGACCGACTTCTTAGAGTACCAGTCAACTTTCAAATAGTGGCTGTTGATGAATGAATCGAGTAGCTTGTTCATAGCATGAGCGAAAGCTTTCTGTGCATTCTCACCACCGAGTCCAACGCCTTCGAGCCCTTGCAGTAGCGTGGTCATCCGCTGCCGGAACTCTATCGTGTCTTCCGGTACAGCATTGGGCTGCATACCGTCTGGCCGCGTGTATATGCGAAACAATCTGCACCCTGCATCGAACAAGACATAGCTTAGCGTCTTCGAGAATTGTCGCTGACTGATGCAATGCGCAAACAACGCGTGGACATCCCTCCTAAACTTCCAACTCGCATGTTCTGCCGCATCATCTTCGACTCTCTGTGTTGGCCTTGATGGTCTGATTGTGGTATGGGTTGCATCTCTTTGTAAGAACGGGAGGACATGCTCGTTGAACGGTTCAACATAGACGTTCTGCACCTGCTCCAGTACCCTCTGGCTTTCATCGAGTACATCCCATGACCTCCCGATCTTCACCTCGTCTCCCCAGAGCTCTTCTAGCGCCGGGCGCACATTGTTTGCAAAGTGCAATCTGCACTCGTTTGTGTACCACTCAACCAACTCTTCTTCCCTGTTGTCTTCGCTCTTCCCCTCCCCAGCCAGCAGATAGACCAGCGCATCCTCCACCTCTCTTGTGCGATGCAGTATCCTCGGCACAGCAGGCACTGCCTTGTCCAAGCTCAGAAACCTGGTTGCACAGCTCCATGCTATCGTGCGCTTGACTACTCGGTGCTGGCTCGAGTCGTGCAGCTCCGCCTGCCGTGGGATGTAGGGACTTCCGAATGAAGCACCAGGCGCGGTGAAGCCGAGGTCCGGTGTCGCGACAGGTGTAGGTGTTGTATGCGACAGCGAGAGGACGGGGAAGACGGAGGAGAAGACTAGGGTGGATTGGTCCATGGCGGATTGTGGAGGGAAGTGCAGGCCCCCACGTCGAGGGTGGTTACGCAGTTATTGGTGTGGGTAGAAAGACGGTCATGGATAACGCAGATGTTGGAGCTCGTGCATTCAAGCGGTTGCGAGGCAGTATCGATTCATTGTGAGAGTGTCGTCACGGGAGATTGTAAGTTGCGCGGAGTTTGAGTGTTTGTTGACTGCGGTTGCCGGTGAACTTGACGCGCCTATCGATACGCGAAAACACGTGGGGTACTTCATCACTGCCTACTCCAACAGAAGCACAGGTTCAGAACCTTCAACTATCCAGAGTGTCAAAAAAGACTAAAAATCAATACATAAGACCTCGCCGTTCCGTAGAAGTCGTCCTTGAGCATTTAAAATTACATCATTCACCATGAACCATCACTAGTGCCATTAGGGTAAAGGACCCAGAAACCGAAGACTCCAAGGGGCGATGCCTTCCTTAAAACGCCATGCCACGCCGCTGTTCCCGCGTGTTGCCCGAAAAATGCAGCATGATAACACCCGCGGTTGACTTCCATTGGCCATGTAGTCTCACGGTCTCAGCACACCGTGTCTCCTCCTAAACGCCTCAACCCTCTCTTCGTAGAACAGAATCTCACGAACCCTCAACTTTGGTCCTCTGTGCTCCTCGTGTAGGAACGATTCGTCATCGCTGTCCAGATCGTCGCCATCACTCGCCTCGCTCTCCGTCTCGTCGCCGCCACCTGCAATCGCCCCATCGTCTTCGTCTTCGTCTTCATCTTCAGTCACTTCGCTCTCATCATCGCTGGTGATCACAGGGTCGTGCCCTACGTAGCCATGTCCGCCAGCCCCTCCCTCTCCACTCATGCTGTCGCTTCGTAAATCGTAATTCGTTGGTCGATTCTCCAGAATCTCAAAGCATTTGGATGTAAGACCCATGTAGCAAAGCTCGATCTCTGGACGTAGGTGTACAATGTCAAGGATTTGGTACGCAAGCTCGCGCGGATCGATGTTGTTGCCGTGTGCGTGGTCGGCGATGAAAGGTATGTACAGAGAGCGGATGTGTGGGATAAAGGGGAGACGTTGAAGGAAGTGGTGCTGTTGAGTGTCAGTACAGTACTCTTTTGTCCAACACAATAGTCAAGAAGCCTTACCCAATCTTTGTAGTCAATCGAGACCGCCAGCTCTCTTAGACTACTCATCCTACCGCTGGTGATGAAGGTCAGAATCTCTCGATTCATCATCCATCGCCTCCATCTTGAACTCGTAGTAGTATGTCCATCTGGTCCCTTCTCACTGCTATCGATCATTAGCTTCTTCAGGCTGGCTTTATGCCGTCGCATCGGACCGCGGTATATTGCGTCTACCGTCACAGTAGACGAGTATGAGCGGCCTTCCTGCAGGAAAAGGACTTCGAGACTATTGGGGGCCAGTGTTTCCTTAAGGAAAGAAATGAGGGATGGCGAGACGGTGTTGGTATGGATTCGCTTCAGATTGAGTTGGTACTCAGATCGCAGGGTGTAGGAGGCTTTGAAGGCCTTTGAGGAAGATGGCGACCCAGGATAGCCAGTACGTGGTGTGTATGTTCGCCGAAGAACCTTCCACAGCTGCTCGTGGTTGCTGCAGTGCAGCAGTGTCAGTGTTGAGAGTATTGACCAATCGAACGCTCTTCGTAGTACAGACACTGAAAGTGGTATACGCTCGAGTTCTAGAACCTCCAGCTTCAGTTTGCCATTTAGCAGCTCCTCTTGTGGCTCATCTTCTGACACTGTGGTATCTGCACGACTTCTGACCGAAGTTGGTTCTGGTAGTCTCCTAGACATCATCGGTGTAGCTAGCAAGGCTGTCGGTGAGACCGTTGATTCAGTACTAGTTGGCTGCTGCTCGCTGAATAGACTAATACCCTCTGTGATGGTGGATTCTTCCATGGGGTTTCCGAAATGGTCAACATCTTGCTCAGAATCTCGGTCGTGCAGCGACAGTGACGCTATCGAAGGTAAAGGGATTGTCGTCATCGACTTTGTAGGTGTTGCTCCTACTGTGCGGTCCTGAGCTGCAGTACCATTAGAATTTCGAGGCAATTCTTCAGAGTGGCGCATGTTATGAATCCGTCCTACCAAAACCCCCAATACACCACCCAGTCTCTTTTCGCCTATCGAACTCGCCGCCGTTGTTGTAGCGTTGTAATCGACTTGTTGAAGTCCATCGCCATCCCACACTGTGACCCAGTCCCGTTGCTGCGCGTGAGGCGCAATACCAACCCGAAGCTCTCTTAGCTTCTTTTGTGACCTTGCAATCAAGATGCTCATCTCGTCCAAATAAGGCAACTCGTCGATGTCCAGCACACTAAGACTCTTCAACGCTGGAATCACCGAAAAAGTAGGGTGCTCAACACGTTCCAGTGCTGTGACGCTACTTGGTAGGAACGGTTGAGGCACAATGATCGGTGGAGGGATTGAGCCGATGCCGCTTGGATGCGTGGTGTTGGGAGGCGCCGGAAGATTTGCGTTGTTGAGTATCATAGGTGGCGCGGGTGGTGGAACAGGCGCGTCAATCGTGTTGTCGTGCCATCGAATCCACAGACGTTCAAGCCGACAGTCATCGCCTCCACTCCGGCCAGCAAGACTAGATAGCGCAAGCCATACATCTCGAAGCACTCCCGTAGGCATATCCCAAACAAATGTCTCGAGATTGACCATGCGCGCAACTGCAAGCGCTACCAACGTGCCCAGCATCTTTCCGCTCTCTTTTGTGATCACGTACTCCTGCACCCATGCCTGTGGTCCGTTGCCGAGGGAGAACTTCTTGGTAAATTGGCCGTAGTAGTTGCCAAATCGTCGCGGAGGAATGGGATACGGCGTAGCGGCTTGCTTGCTCGGAGCGCTGGCGGCGTGCTCACGGTATCGTTGGCTTTGGTGTGGGAAGCAGTCGTCCCCCATGACAAGTGTCGCAAGTCCGTAAGTAAGCGCATCGACACCGGATCGCGGCTCCATGTGGGTGCTCTCGTCTGGCCAGACAATGTCAAAGCGCGAGTATATGCATGGAATCGTGAGACGGTGAAGAGCCGTGTGGCAGAGGGAGAGGGAGGTGAGGTCATTGGTATGCGGCAGCTGTCGTGGAGCATGGTCAGCTTGTGGTATGGTACTTGGCGCGCATACTGCTGGCGTGGGTGCATGTGTTCATGGCAGACATACCTGGTGTATGATTTCCTTCAGAATATCCACAGGTAGGTCCAATAGTCGCAAGGGTCCTTTCGGCGCCTTCTCTTTTCCTTTGGGTGCATGGGGGGTGGGCTCTACGGCTGGGGATGCGCCTGGGGCGCTGAGCACGGCAGGATGGCGCATGCAGGAACCGCCTGGGTCCCTCTGTGTCGCGGTCGAGTACGCAGCGTCAGGCGAGGACGAGAGCGACTGTACAGTGTCTTCTTCAAAGGCCAGCGGCGACGAGGTCCTGGGAGTACCGGGTGCTGAGAGTGGAGAAGCCATGTCGTCGGGCTACGGTCGTGTCATGGGCGGCAGAGAGTGGAGCGCCCTCATCGGAGGAAAGACAACGCGCAGGGTTCACTTTGGCAGCAGCGTGTCTCGATCAGGTGTGCAGAGGAGTGATGCTGGCTGCGTGTTGTTCAAGTCGTCGTTCCCGGGCCGACCAATGATGATCCCCGGCCAGCGGCTTTGAGCGTTGGTCCTGTGCAACCTGACGCTTCCTCTCTCCAGCTGTCAGGTGAGATTGATACATGTGGACATTCCAGAAAACAAGTGCTAGGGTCCAAAAACATGCAGTGCGCTTACGTTGCATATAACCTCGCGAAACGTCAGAGTTCTTCAAGGTCATCGATTGCATTGAACTCTTAGCACCAACTGTCGTTCAACGCGCACGATCCGCGCGTTGCACTTCTATTTAAGGCACCCACCCCATGCCCTTTCAAGCATCATCCTGATGCAGATCCGGAGACACCAACGCCAACTGGGTATAAATAACGAAACCTCAAGTATCCACCCACATGCGCCGCCGATATAACATGTACAATGTGTATGCGCCACGACCGCGACCTTTGAGAAAATGACCCTTCTATGCCCGGGAGAAGTTGAGTGCTGTCTGACCACGCTCAGGATCACTCATGCGAATAATCTTCACATCCAAATCTTGCTGGACATTGTTCATCGACTGCGGTGTGATGAAGATGAACTGCCTTCCAATCGAGCGTCGCGCTGCAGCAATGATCATATTCATACTGCGGTCGCGATTGACGCTGTCCATGAAGACATCAAATTCGTCGAGACAGCGGATAGGCGAGCCCATAGCATCCCAGAGCGACAGCAACAGACAAACAGTAGAGAACGACTTCTCACCACCAGACAGTGTTTTGGTTTGTCTGCCATCAGCTGTTTTCTCCATGCTATCTGGCTGGACGTTTATATCGAGCGCTTGGTTCTGGTGGCTGATTTGAAGCTTGCCGCGGAACTTGCGCTCACTGAGTAGGTAGTTGAACGTCACCTGAGCTCGTACTGAGATACTCGAGCGGAAGCCTTTCCATCGCTGCTGACGGTGTTGCAGCGTCCGAGTGAGATGGTTCTTGATGCTACTGATACTCTGGTACTCGCCGCTGGCCTCTTTATGCAAACGCTTTGCTTCGTTAGCCTTGCGCAGAAGCTCCGCCTGCGAACCTCCAAGCTGCTTCTCGGCGTCTTCTCTTGTCTTCTTCAGCCTCGTGTGCGTTTTGTACAGATCATCAAACGTCTTGCCAGCAGGGACTGGAACACGCTCGGGTGCGATGAGAACTGCCTCGGCAACCAACTTGTCGACGTCTGCCTGTTTTTCAACTCGGTCGTCCTCCCAAAGCTTCTTGTTTTCTTCGACTGCATGAATCGATTCCAAGGCCTTGTTTTTGGCTTTTAGGGCGTCTTCTCGCTTGCCTTGCATCGATTTGACCCTCGCTTGAGCCTTGCTCCGCTTGAACTCTAACTCTGCAACTTCTGCTTGCGCAGCTTCAAGCTCTCGCTTGTTGATGGCATTGTTGTCGCCGAGAGTAACCTTCTTCTCGACAATATCTTCGAAGATACCTTCAGCGTGTATCTGGTCCTGTCTGGCGGTACTTAGCTGGTCTTGGAGCACCTCAATGGCGGCTGCATCTGGCGTTGCATCACTCAGTTCTGCTTCCAGTTTCTCTCTGCGCTCTTCAGCCTTCTGAAGCGCAATCTGATGCTGCTTCTTTTGGCGTGAGTGGTTGTTCTCTCGCGCTTTGCAAGCATTGACTACGCCCGCAAGTCTGTTAGACTCTTGCTCGGCATCACGCGTAGCGCGCGCAGCATGTTCGAGCCGCTCCTCTTCTTGCCTAGGCACCACTTAGCAAAGCCATCAGGACACGATCAGCCGACATACCTGATCTGGTCTTCCTTATCAACCTGCATACGCATTTGTCCTCTGTACTCAAGAATTGGACTGTTGTTGATACCACCACCTCCGGTTAAATTGATCACTCGGCCGCGCCGTTTGTCACCCTTGAAGAAGGTAAAGCACATTTTCACGTTGTTGCTCAAGGGCCCCTTTGTCGTCATGAATTCGTGACCTTCTACCTCATTCTCGATAAGTACCGTTTGCTCGAAGCCCTGGTTTATGATGAACTGATTCCGCACCAGATCGTTCTCAATCTAGACGTGGTTTTTTAGTTTTCGTTTTTTGCTACGACTGTTCGTGCAGATCTAACCTTGAGTGCGCGCATCCAAGTCATCAGAGATGAATCGGGTTCGTGCTGAGATGTGTCGATGCGATTTTTAGTTCCTATGAATATGGGCGATTGCCTTCCGCTTATTAGCCGATGCTTACACATGTAACGGTTGTGTCGGCTTACCATCCAGTTCTTCTCATCAAACTAGCCAGGATGGTCTGATCTGGCTTGTTAGTGACGACAAACCCGCTTAGAGCCACACCGAACTGCTTCTCCAGTATGTAACCCCAGTCCGCGTTCAGCAGCTTGACATGGTGTCCTAGTGGACCTAGTGGCTTCTCTCGGAACCTACCATCGCTCTCGACGGCTTGGAGTAGCTTGCGCAATCCATTGGGATTCGGGTATGCGGCGAACGGATCACGCCGCTCTCCTCTGAGATTCCGAATAGTTGCCTTGATGCGTTGTTCGTCACTAGCGGCACTTTCGACCGCTTGATCGGCCTTGTGCTTCTCCTTCTGCGCATCTCTAAGATCGTTTTGAAGTTGTGGAAGACTTGTGTCATGCGAGGTGTATGTCTCTTTCTTCTGCTCGCAGACTTCTCTGGCTTCCTCGAGCTCTCTCTGCTTGTTGGCATAGACACCGTCATCGGCCTCAGCTTGTCGTTGCCTCAGCTGATCTATGTCGGACTGGAGCTTGGTGACAAGTTTCTTTTTCACACTTATGTCACCCTTAGCTTTCCTCTCGTCGGCTTGTAAGTTGAGCATATCCTGCTTCACAGCCTGGAATTTTTCCAGAGATTGCTGTACCGTATCTTGTTTTGGTTCCAGTTGAGTCGTGGTTTCGGTAACGTCTTGTTGTGCACCCGTCACAGCTGCATCTGCGCGTTCAAAAGCATTAGACGCTTCATTCGCTTCCGCAGTTCTTGCCTCAATGAGTCTGTCGAGGCGTTCGAGTTCAGCGTCGACCTTTGCCACTTCCTCCTCATCCTCCTGCACTTTCGCCCAAGCAGCTTGTTCCGTCAGCTCACGCTCCTTACGACGCATCTGTTCAAGACTACCCGCCCGTTTGGCCTTCGACACCCAATTTTCCATGTCTTTTCTGCGGCTATTGATGATGTCTTTCGTAATCTCTTCCCGGCTGTTCATCAGTTCGAGAGAACTCTCAATCTGCTGGTAGTCCCGATGTAGCGTCTCGAGTTGTGTACCTGCCAAAAAGAATTTGTACTTGTCTCTAGGAGTAGAATTATTCAAGAATTGCCGAGCCATGTCTTGAGTGAGCACATTCATCGGATTGTCGATCTGCATAGAGAAGGCATCCAAGATGTCCTCCAACTCTGCTTTCTTCGTCGTCACAACCTTTCCGTTCTCATCTCTCAGCTTGAAACCCGAGGATCCTGTGATGCTGAAGTGTCTCTCGACTAGAATCGATTTGCCGTACATGTGGGGTTTGAAGGCCAATGGGCCTTGATTCTTGATCCGGACCTGGACGCTACTATGATCCTCCCCTTCTTTGATCAAACTCTTCAGATTCTGCGCACGATTGGTAGCGGTAGCCTTGCCGCCAAGGCAGATTTGAAGAGCTGTGAGGACAGCACTCTTCCCACTACCATTGTGTCCGATGATGAAGTTGATCAAGGGACCCAGTGTGATAACGAGGTTGACGTGACACATGAAGTTGACGCATCGAATTTCTTCAATGATTCCAGAGTCGGTGGGTACATTCTGCTTGTTCCTCGAAGCCCTGAAGTCTTTCTGAACTTGCTGTGTCGCCCATATCATTTGGTCATTTTCGCGTATGGCATCTCGTTCGTCATTGTCGCTGCCGTTGGGATCTTCCTCATCCGCAGATTGAACATCGTCGTGGGGCGGGGACTGTCGTGGCCGTTTGTTCTATGATCGTTAGCTTGTAGAAGCACAATGTTGGTGATCAGCATACGCGACTATCGTGGCCAACGCCGCCCGCAGGGTCATGATTGTTAGTGAGAGCACGAGGGCGCTTTGCAGACATGACCGCAGCCATGTTTGCAAGGCGCAGGAGCTGGGTGCTAACGTAGGCGAAAGGTTGTAGATGGAGGTGAAGTGTGGAGAGTGTGGTAGCGCAAACCAGACGCGTCTATGGCGCCCCACCCGTACGCTAATAGCAAGAGCACATCACGCTGCGCCAGCAATCATTCCTGGTATTCGACGGCTCGACGTATCTTGTGTTCGTCTATACCGAGCTGTACCTGCTGAAACCCGACTGTGCAAGCTCCTGGATATGCAAAAGCACAAAGAATCTATACACTAGAACGTCATTCTGACACGAGTTCACGTGATCGCGCGCACGCGTTGCATGGCACGTTCATTCTATCAGCTTCGCTTCAAGTAACGCTCTCAAGTTCCTTCGTATTCTATCGGTGCATGTATGATCTAAACGCTGTACCTCGAAAATAGGCCATGTGGGTATAGTAGTGAACAATGAAGGTACTGGACTCATTTACTGCCGAGATGAAGAATATGCAACATGTATCACGGACATCGAACCGCTATGCAAGCTGGAACTAAACAATCCTGTGGTCTACCCTACATGACCACCTATGATGAGTTAGTACATAGACCACAGAGATATTTGAGTGCAACTTACACAATCCTTGTCAGTGGGTGCCTGCCCAATACCCATTTCATCAAAAGTTTTCGGTCCTTTACCAGGCGGAACAGCTGGCGGAGCAGGTTTTGCTGCAGCAGGAGGCTTTACTGCCTGTGGAGGTGCGGAAGCCAGCGCGGCCTGTGGAGGTGGCCTTTGCTGTTGTGTAGGTACTCTTTGCGGCTTGGGCATAGAGTCCTGGCCCATGGGTCGACCGGATGATCCCGGCCTTGATGAAGGACGTGACCCTTGGCTTGGCGTGGCAGTTGAGGGTCTTTCGGGGCGCATCGAGTTCGTCCTACTTTCTTGGCCCGGCTGCACGGTGGAGGGTCGTGTATGCTGACGCGGCTCAAGTGGAGCAATGTAGCCAATATCCGGAACTGTAGGTGCCTTTTTAATTCCTTGCCCGGGTTTCTGAAGCTTATTTCGCCCATCTGGAGCACTGTAGCCAATGTCGGCAGGCTGCGCTGTCTGGGGTCGGCTCAACTCTGGGTGCTGTGCGCTTGGACCGCCAGGCTGCCTATAGCTTCCGGGTCCTCCAGGAGGCAGGCCACCGCGGCCACCACCCGGAGGTCGCATGCCTCGGCCCCCTTGACCAACCTCGTTGACACTTGTGTGAGGACGCAGAGGAAGGGGGCTTGTGTGTGATTCTGGTCCCAGTGGCGGTCGTCCACGACCATAACCATCGGTTGAAGGGTAAATGTTGGGGTTGATGTTGAAAGCTGACGAAGTCGGACGAGCGCTGGAGGCTCGTAGCTCTGGTGCGAATCCACCTGCCATGGTCGGTCGTGCAGAGCCTACTCGTGGCGGGCCATTGTCCATTGGATAGGGCGCGGCTGTCGATGGACGTTCGTAAGGGGCCGAGTTCGGTTGCATGTTGACGACAGGAGGCTGGTCAGATACTGGGTAAGGAGTTGTTGTATCGCCTCGTACCGATCCATAGTCCGAAGGGCTGTTGTCGTTGATCGAAGGTAACGCAGATGCAGCGGGCTTTTGCAGCCTCGCCGGTCGCTTCCCACGCATAGAGCCATGTGTCGACTTGATCCTGTTGATCGCAACATTCTCGTGGTCTTTTTTCGAGAGTGTACGTGAAATGGAGAGACTCTCTATCCGCGCAATGGCGTCCTTGTTGCCATTCCGCTCAGCCTTCTCGTACCACTCCATGGCTTTCTGCAAATCCACTGGTACATGCATGCCGATCTCGTTAAAGTAACCCATGGCAAACTCAGCAGTTGCAAGTCCTGTGGCTGCAGCGCGTTGGGCGTAAATGTATGCCAGCTCTTCGTTTTTCGGAAACTCGCCCTCATGACCGCAGAGGAACCATTTGCTTATGGCCATGTCGGCTTCGGGTTCGCCTTGACGGGAGGCTAGCGAGTTGTAGTGCAGAGACAACGTAGGGTTAAATTCGCAGCCTAAGCTGCACAACTCATAAGCAGAACCCATCTTGAGTTGAGCTTTTGCGAAACCAAGGTACGCTGCTTTCTCGATGTTTTGCCTTGCAGCCTTCTCGTCGTAGGGTAGAAATGCTTCAGGAACTTGAATTTGAGGGAGCTCTCGCGATTGCAGCATGCCCAGGACGTAGGCGCCTTGTGGAGCGTTCTCGTCCGCGGATGCCGCGGCTGTTCGAATTAGCTGAATACCTCTGGCGTAGTCTTGTTGCTGCCCGTGTTGTCCGAGTAGGGTCATCATGCCCAAACGATAGTTGGACGCCGAATCTCCCTGCTCTGCACCAGCTTTGTAGTGTTGCAGGGCGCGGATGGGATCGTTTGACTGCTCAAACTGCATGCCCATACGATACTCTGCTCTTGCGTAACCCTTTCCAGCTGCACGAGAGTAGCACCGAAAAGCCTCCTTCTTGTCCGCGCGCAAGCCAAACTTGCCAAATTCAAGCCACATCCCTCGCATGAATGCGGCCTTTGGGTGGTGCTGATCTGCTAAGAATTGCACGACATTCATCGCGTCTGCGCGCAGCTGATGCTCGATCTGCGGCGTCGATGGCCTGGCCCCTTGTGTCTCAGCAATGCGCAACTCGTGTAATTGCGCGGCATCCACGTATGCCAACGCGTCTTGTGCCCATGCGAGCTGCATCTCAGGATCGTTCGAGTTGAGAACCGGCAGTCGCGCATTTTCCAGCACTGCTTCCTTCTCATCGTCAGAGGGCGGCACGTTCGGAGGGCGGTTTGGGAGCTTTGGGAACGGCGAGAAATTTGGAGCATCGTGAGTTTGCGCGAACTGGTTGTAGTCGTGAGACGGCTGCTGGAACTCGTTGTGGGGCTGCACGTTGGGAGGCTGTCGAAACGCAGCAGAAATGCTGGCTTGTCGCATCGGCCATTGTTCTTCGTTTGCTGGCGCAGGTCCATTCTGGAAGCTTGACTGCCGCGGTGGAAAGTGTCCCTGCGATTGGTTGTGGTCCTGGCCAGGCGGCGACGACATTGTGTTTGCACTTCGCGGGCCGTTGGCCTCGAGTTCCATGTAGGCAATGTTTTCTTGCATGTTCTCAGGCACCTCGGGCATTATCCTACCCCGAGAAGACTACGTCAGCAGGCGCAATTTCACTGCGCAGCTTGTAGGGATCAGACGAACCGTTGAGGCGCTGGCGAAATGACTTCAGGCGAAGGAGCCGGCATATAGTAGTCATCGAACCCACCAGGCACAAATGTAGCCCCTAACTGAGGCTGGCCAGGTTGGTGGTGGTAGCTCATATCGCTGCGTTCGGTCACCGAACTCAGGGTCTTGGGAGCAAGTGTCAGCCCGCGTCCAAGAAGAGAAGTCTCAGTTGCTGCCTCCTTTCTAGCTGACGACTCTCATCCAAAGCGATCATGGAGGTAGATGAGACCCGATGACGCGCGGAGCAGGAAATGGCCGTACTCACCTAGTGGCGGGGTACCTGACCCTGGGTATCGCAGTGGCCGCGCTTCTGGACCACTTTATGAAGTGCCGTATACCGTATGTTTTCGGGTATGTCCGTTTGTGAAAGTAGAATGTGATGAAGATCGAGTCGCTGGCCGCTGATTTCTTGAGGCAAGGGAACGAGCGGCACAGGTCGGAAGAGGGGCAATAACGCGAAAGGCCTGCAGCCTGAGGAAGCACCTCGAAACACTGGCGAAGACTGCTTTCCACTGAAACAGAGCCTGAAATGATCGGAGGTTCCTAGGAATCCAAATCTGGAGAAGTGGAGGCTGCTGACGTCGACGCCCGATCAACCGTCTGGGCCTAGCACATGCAAAGTCAAGAGCAAACAAGTAGAACGAATATGAATGTGACCAACATCTTCTGCTCGGCGCGTGCTGGAGACTTAAGCCTACTATAATTGTTTGAGCTTCCCGCTGGCGCGCGTCGGTCACAAGTGCTACTGCTGCGCCATCGAGGCTGTGGACCAACGTCTGCTTCGGGTCAGGGTACTCGGCTCGTTCTGAAACAGTTGCACGATCTTGGCCTATGAGGCGCTGCATATGTGATGAAGCCGAGGCGTATTTGTTAGGCCAGGAAAACCGTTGTAGTCGTATGTCGTGCAGCCCACCTTTGGCTTGCGTGGCTGTGTTGGGCTTCAGTGCTCCAAATCAGTCGCAGATATGTGAGCAGATACTGACGCCAACCAGCAAGCCCCTGGAGAGATTCGATGCTTTCTCACATGGTGTAGCATGTGGGTCATTGGCGTTTCCCGTTGCATTGCAAGGAACGCCGTTTCTCGCTCCAGATGGCATACCCTGCGAGTGTTCGCACATGTATTTGAACATGTATACATCAGCCGATGCATTAGTCCTCTTGTACAGGAAGTGTTCGCGATTCAGCTGTGCAATGAAGAGAGCGACGGGCCTTAATCGTTTCGATTGAACCCTCCATCATAATCCATCTATGCAATGCGCGCTCTTGAATTCAACAATAACCCAAAATCCAACCCAGAGGTATTCAGCAAATAACTTGACCCTGACTCCTTGTTCGTGCCTAGTGAACCATGACATCCGCACCATGCTGCTGTTGTACGCTCCCGGGCTTCTGCTGAGCTTGCTTGTCACCATTGGCAGCAGTCGCCTCAGCATCGTCCATCTCCATGTCATCGTCACCGCCTTCGCCTTCATCCTCGTCTTCGTCATCGCCTTCTGAGTCTTCAATATCAATGTCCTCGCTGCCAGCATCAGAGTCCTCGGCGGCGGGGCCTGCGGTTTCCTCTCCGCCAGCCATGGCAGCGTCTTCCCCTTCTGCAGCAGCACCCTCGATCTCTTCCTCTTCGTCCTCGTCTTCTTCCTCCTCGGCGCCATACTGGTCGCCGTCTGCGTTCAGATCGGCCTCGGGCTGCTCAGGAGGGAACTCTGGCGGAGCAGATTCCTCGGAATCCCTGTGAGAGTTAGACGTGAGCAGTCGATGTCAGCTTACAACACTACTTACCACTTGATGGCGAAGCGTGTCACACGCGGCTTCTCTGCCAAAATTTGCCTCTGTACCTTCTCGATGACAGGCTTTGCCGGAGGCTCAAGTGCCAACGCCTCATCCACGTACTCGTTGTTTACGTAGTAGCCGACACGGACAAATTCTCGATCTTCGTAGCTGCAGCTGAGCAGGATGACGGTAACGCCAATGATCTCGCTGTTGGGGATGCGTGATAGATCCGGAGGGTCGGCGCGGAAGACAAACTTGTTGACGCCTACAGGCAGCGGACCGACGAGGACGGAGTCGAGTTCCTGGTCGTATTCATTGCTGAGGGGCGTCAGTCAGTGATCGGTACCACGATCTGATGTCAGGAATACTCACGATGTGGCAGAGCCGACGTAGGTTAGTTTCCACTCGAGATCTGACACCGGTATCAGTATGATCTTTACGACAGAGGAGTCCACACGTACCCTTTTGCAGTTGCTCGAGGCATTCGAAAGTGATCTCAAACTCGTAAGGCGCATCGAACTGGGCGGGGTTGTTCTTGACCTCGACACCAAGAAGCGAGACGACAGACATAATGCTGATTGTGTAATGTGCAACAGAGGTAGCAGAAGTGGGGTAAGTTTGCAGACAGTTTAAGTCTTGATGATGGGTGAGGGAAGCGCAATGGTGTGTGGTGAAGTCTGGGGCAAGCAACGCGAGCAGAGACGGCTTGTTTATCGAGGAGCGATGTAGTCTGTGCGCGGTTGTCAAGAAAGATCGTAGGAGGCAACAAATGGGCAATCGCGTGTCATGGGCCTAGCGCGTCTCGTTCGCGCACGCGTCTGGCCATTTTAACTTGGCTTTCCACCCTTTCTATAACCCGTTCTTGATCTTATCGACAGAACATCATCTTGATCTGAAATCTGAGTGATCTGGACTTCTTGACGCCAATCGGTGTAGACAGCCAGAATCGATGGGAAAAAATTGGCTTTGAGATCGAATCACTCTTATCAGCCACAGCAAAGATCCTGACGAAGCTTGTAACAGAGCCTCACCAAGTGTTCAAGACGTTAATAGTCTAGCAACAGTCATGGTGGAATTCACTTGCTTGACATTTTGGCCATTCAAATAGCCAACAAGGCGGCAACTTTCCAATATGAACTGTACGTTCGCTAGCCGAGGACGTAAATCTGTAATAACATGTAACGATTGTTCAGAAGCATCCTTTCGTGGATACTCATTACTACATGGATCACTGGCGAAACCTGTAACACGGCACTCTTGGAGACAGACGTATTGGTTTGGCAGTGGGTGTTGAAATCACCGAGACAGACTTTTCCGCCTCGTAGGTCAGTCTCCGGCTTCAAGGAGTAGGCGCTCAACGCACAACAATGCACCATCAAGGGCTGCAGAGCATCTATTAGTAAAAGTAGGCAGCTAGAACACCAAACTATCTGGTCCGATCACTAATGTAAACAAGGCTACGGGGGTGACTCTCAGGTTCCGTTGTAGCTTCAGGCCCCCATCCCCTCAAATTGTCGTGTGGGGGCCGATCGACTCCAGCTTAAGCTGTTGCATGTCAACCGCCATCATACAAACAGCGTTGACGACAATTTGATAGCGCGAACAGCAGCAAAACCAATCTTATTAACAATTTTGGGTCTGGCACATACTGGGATCTGGTCGTTTGGCTCAGCTAGCCGTCACGTTGGTAGCCTCAAGCAAAGTACTCGAAGTCGTGGATCTCAGGCTGGCGATCGAGGGGTTGAACGTAGGCTTGCACCTAGGGTGTATACTTGTCATGCTTACAACTGATCACTATACAGCAGACTTTTCGTGCGTCAAGGCTTGTGTCAGTAAGGGCATCTGTACCTTGTTCTGTGCAAGATCAGACTCGGTCATGGCCGATTCGTCGAAGCCAATGCAGGCAGCATCTGACGCACACGTTGGGAGCCTTTGCTTATCTGCAAATGACACGGCACAAGACACGAAGCAAGACGCCCAATATCCTCGAATACGCCGTCGTAATAGAATCATCACATCTTGTCTTGAATGTCGACGCCGGAAACTCAAGTGCGATCGAGGGCAACCATGCAATAATTGTGTTAAGGTCTCTCGCCAATGCCGCTTTATCACTGCTGGCTTCGATGCCGCTGCACAGACTAGACTGGCTGAAGTCAAGGAGAAAATGGGTATACTTGAAAGAAGCCTTGACGAGGAAGTAGCACAGCAAGACCAGAACAGAACCCAGACAGGATCATCCTCGATATCAAGCAGATCCAGAACGGTATCAGCTCTAGATCAAGCTTACAGTAGAGAAGAAGACGGAGAAGAAGTTGACGTTAAAGACCTTGAATCCTCGTTGTTTGCTACGGAGGATAATGCATACTACGAAGACGAAGAGGGAAATGATAACATGGTTGATCTTGGTATATCAATGGGCAAAATGAGAATCACCGAAAGAATTGGTGGTTTGGTGCGACCAAGGCTATCTGATGAAGTGAGCCTCACCCCTCAAAGCTAAGAGCTTGACTAATGATGCTATCTTTAGCTTTCTCAAGCGCTGAAAGAGCTCCCTGAGAAGAAACCTCAAGGTCTAAATCAGCCCTCAGTCGATGTTATCGAATGGATGGTGCCATCAACCGACTATGTCGCACCATCCTCGAGCTTCTTCTTTGGCCCTGGGGCTGAAAACACAACCCTGATGAATTATCTTCCCACCAAGATTTTAGTCGATAAACTCCTGACACACTATTGGCAAGCTGTTCATGTTGTTGCAAGAACTATTCACCGCCCATCTTTCGAAAGGCATTACGAAACGTTCTGGAAAAACATAGCGACTGGCCTTGAGCCACGCAATTCGTTTCAAGCCGTTGTGTTTGCAGCTCTTCTAAGCTCTGTCGTCTCTTTGTCCAGTGAAAGAGTGTCCGAAGAATTTGGTGTTGACAAGCAAGGTCTCGTCGACAACTTCAGACAGGCAACAGAGATGGCATTGTCTAGAGCTAACCTGCTCTGTACTACGAAGCTTGAAACATTGCAAGCGTTCGTCATGTACCTCGTAAGTCCATACACCTTTCGTATCTGCTGTGATGTCTTTCTCGCCATTTCTCTGTTCTCTGGAAGAATAGCTAATTGAACACCAATAACACGTTTTCAATAGATACCTCTCTGTCGAGCTGAAGTATCCCGTGCACATTCGGCCTTGACTGGTACCTGCATCCGTCTGGCCGAGTGTATGGGTTTGCACAGAGATCCTACAGCATACAACACATCACCAGTTGAGTGCCAAGTTCGACGCCTGCTCTGGCATCAGATTTGCTTCCTCGACATTCGGACCTGCGAAGCTACTGGGCCGCGGCCACAGATCCGACAGGGCGACTTCGACACTCGTCTTCCTTTGAACATTGACGATACAGATCTTGATCGTGCAGAGCACGGAGATAGAAGTGTAGACGTTGAGAGAGGCCGGAATCATTTCACCGACATGACAATAACATGTATGCGCTTTGAGTGCTACGACATGCAAAGATGGTTGTCGGCTGAACGTCTCAAATTGGAGAGGAAAAGAGAGGAAGGTGAGAAGAAAGTGACTATCACCTCTCTTCTTGCACGTATCCAGTCGTTCCAGGCTTCAATGGAGAAAGAATATCTACCCATACTAAACAAGGCAGTTCCTCTTCACGCACTTGCGTCGCAGATGTATGGAATCCTGTCTAACAGATTGTACATCTACATCCTTCAAAAGTACCTCAGTTCAGACAGACACAAAATGCCAGATCGGTTGCGCGAAATTATTATGAGCGCAGCGATGATGATCATTGAGCACAGCATCAACATCGAGGAGCAGCCTGCACTCTCTACATGGTCTTGGTATATCGGCGCCCTACACCAGTATCATGCAGCGCTTCTGATACTCAGTGAGCTGTACGCAGCACCCCGGACACCGGGTATGGAAGAGCGGGCGTGGCGTTGCTTAGACTTTGTATTCGAGCTCCCATCTGATACGTCAAATATAGAGAAGACTAGAACAGTCTTGGAGGATCTGTCCCACAAGATCTCTGTTTATGCAAGCCTGAAGAGGTGGAGAGCACCGAAAGATATGCCTCAAGCTGGACCTAGGACGCACACACCTGGCTGGCAGCTCCGACAAAACGAAACAAAGGAGAGAGAACGCAACAGTGATCTACATTCTATGTCAGGTGGCACTGATCTAATGGTCATTCGTGATAGCGCCAGCAGTAGTTCACCCTCGCTACAACAGCTATTCCGTGCACCAAGTCTATCACATAGTCAAAGCTCAGATGTGAGTCCTTTTTCTGGAGGGTTTCCAAATTCCGACTGGGGCACTTTTGACGGCTCAATACCTGTGTCTACATTGAGCTTCCAGCAGCCGATGTCAAGCCCAGACCTACACTCCATGCCGAACTATCTATCTACGACGCCGTCCGGCAACTCGATGCCTCCGCAGGTAACGTCTCAGGCCAGCGAACCTACCAACATCAGCTCTAGTGCGCCGGTCGGCTCGGTCGGCACAGCAGGCAACAGCCCCTTGGATGCTCTCAACGAAATCGACTGGGTAAGCGTTCCATTCGTCCTCTTCACAATAATTCTGACTGATTAACACTACTGCAGAACGAGATTGACAAACTCTTTGACGGTGCCGAAGTAGGAATTGGCGACATGATGATACCGCCCTTTACATTCCCACAATTCTCACCGACTGACCTACAGTGACCGTACGAGGGAACTCACAGAACTACACAAGTGGGTCATCGGTTCGCAACGTCGCATGTTTTAGTGTATTCTGACTTGATTTCGGCGTGAAAGTCTACTATCTGATACATGATGCATACTACTACATGTGATTAAGGACATAAACATTCCTTCCCAACAGGCGGCTGACAGACGGGTATGTACATCTGTCACATCAACATCCATGTCATAATCTATACACCAACGGTCAACAAGTCGTACCAGTGTCACGCAAACACTGATTGCTCGCATTTGTACAACTTTCAAGAATCTCACCACATCAAGTCACAGATCAGCAGACGATACATAATATACAACACACAAGTGCTCCTTTTTTAACCGAACACAGATCCAGGGAGACGCAATCACTATTTTCACTGCAGAATCAGGATTTCGGCGCATGCGAGTGGGCTTGCATGGACTGGACTGGGGACAAACCGGGCACGAGCACGCACCGTCGACCAGGCCGGCTGTCCTCCTACCGAGGCGCACCGTTCTGTGCTTCTTCGCCAGGCAGTGCAACTGTGCGATGTCAAGGGCAAAGTGCCCAAACATGATCGACCACTACAAATCTAAATATGCAAAAGGCGTCCGGAAAACAATCCACACCTCGGACTCGCATCTCGAGAACAAAGATGGAGAGAGAGGGGCCCTCAATGGCGGGGATCTGCAGCTTTAGCAGCCTCCCAGACCCGCCAAAAACGCAAGCCACCCAGCCTCGCTCTGCCCGATCCCCGATTTCCATACACATCACCATACGGTATTGCTTACTTTATCCGCCTCCGTATGGAAAATCCCAAAGGGGGTACTTGAGTGCTTCCGCAAGCGCAAGGCAACCCCAGTGGTGTCGGGCCAACCAGACGCTCGAACCAAACTATGACCCGACGCCAAAGTTGCGCGACGAAACGCGTCCGGGCGCGTCGCCATGGAGAGGGGGCTTCAATGGTTCCGTCATCGAGGGATCATGATGCCACTTGCCGCGGGCTAAGTGGTTGTTATTGATTATGTTCGGCTGTGAACGGTTGGTGCGTGTTCGCAGAAGAGGCTGGTTCCTTTGTGTGGGTTTTTATTTTTTTTTTGGGTCAATGTGGTTGTGAAAGTGACAGGGCGAGCCTTCCAGGCCCTTTGCGGGACAATGTGCAAAGTGGGTGCAAGGGTGGGACTTCCGGTGTGCTCTGTGCATGAAGCGGAGCAGCTGTGACATAAAACCAGCGGCTTCAACTTGTCGAATTTTGGCAAATTTTTTTGCTTGCCCACATGTCGCATTCGTATAGAGTCTGGAGAGTTTGCGGAATCAAGCTCTCGCAGCTGCTGCAGTTGCCCCTTGGTAGCGAGCCGCGGAACATGCGTCGGTGATTCCAGCCGTGGCGTAGCAACCATTCGATATCATGTTTCTATGCACAAAAAGCCCCATGAAATAAATGTGTTGGATGTAAGCGAAAAATTCGCACTTGTCAGCTCAGCATCAAGTCGCAGTCAGGGTGTTAAATGTATCGTCTACGAGCCACGGAAACATGGTATTAAAACGTTTATTATTGGCTATCTAGATGCGCCAAGTAGGCAATACCATCCTCTCTGGCGTTCTGCAGGATCTTCCTCCAATGATCCGCCATGCTTAGAGAACAAAGAATACCTTGTCCAAAACCAAAGTCGCTGCCTGGCGAAGTTATGGGACATGTGACACAGAGCGCTTGTAGTGTGAACATTCACGCCAAATGTGTACCCCCTTGAGGAAGATCAGCGGGAGGCCCCCGATTGTCTTGAACTTCCAACAACTCTAGAAGAGTAGAGCTGACGGGAAAAAAATCCAACATAGCAAGTGAAAAAAAAAAAAAAAAAAAAAAAAAGGAAACAAGGGATTGCCACCCGTGAACGCCTTGCTGGACAATGTTGCAAACAAGAAAAAAGTGTGCCATATCGGCATGCAGGACCAACAACATATGCTGGAGATATACAAAGTATCCAGGGTCGTTACAGGGTCGTTGTTTCGTTCCTCTTAAGTGGAGGTTTCGTAAGGTAGATGTAAATGTTAGGAGACCAGCTCGCCACCAAGATCCATACCCAAGCCTTCGACCTTGGTGATGGTTCGAGGAGCATCCCCGGTAGGAGGTACGAGGTTATCAAAATTGATCCTCCGTCTGGCTTCGCGTATTGCAGCTGGAGTCTTGCCTGTGACTGGTGTGCGGTTCCAAGAAGAGCCAAATTGGGCCTGTGCTGGGCTTGGGGTCATGTTCAGAAACTCTGCGAAGTTCAAATTGTTGGGTGTTGTGGCCATGCCAAAGCCATTGTAGGCTTGCCCGCTGCCGCCGGGTGTCGACATCATCGATGATGGCAAGGGTGTTGTTTTCGAGGGTGGGGTGGAGGGTGCTTGCATCTGATGCTTCGCAGAGCCTGGTCGGACTGGTGTCGGCGATGTGGCCAGGTACATCAAAAGGGTTGCGTCCTCGTCGCCATTTTTTCCTTCACGAGCAGCACCTGCAGCGGTGAAGCCCCTCTGACGAAGACGCGCGGAGCGAGCAACGTCTGGTGGTGGTGTGCGTGGAGCTCGAGATCGAATCGGCGAGGATCGAAAGTGTGACTTGTTGATTTGGAACGACGTTATGGGGAGATCTTCATCGTCTTCCTCGGACAAGAGAGGGGATCGAAGGTCGTCTGGAATGGTGGACGTCTCTGAGACAAAGGAGAGACTAGGCACATGGGTACGACCGAAGCGTGCATGTCTACGATGGTAGACGGGCGAAGACTCGGGTAGACGGAAGTTGTTCTTCCATGAAGCCGATGCCGTTGTGGCAGATCGCATGACCTTGTTGCGGTTGTGGTTGCTTGACGCCGGGTATCTGCCAAGGGGTTTGTCGTAGCGAGGGCGCTTATGCTGGCTACCACTACTGACAGAGCGAGTCCCTGATCGGCGGACGTCGTCTGAGAATATGGGGGCGGCGAGGGGAGAGGAATCGAGTACGCCAGGCCGGTAGAAGCGTTCGGAGACACTCGAAGCATCGGACATGGCCTCGTTGCTGGAACCAGGGCGCTTACGCTTGAGCTCGACATCGATGACAGGCTCAATGGCGTCGATGCTAAGACTCTCCCACCCGTTCTTGATCTTGACGTTGGCCAGAGCCAGCCTGTTCTGAAGTGTCCTCGTCATCTGCAGCACACAATGTTAACAAACTCGCCCAAGAGATGTGGACACTGGGTCAGCGACCTTTGAGACCTGAGCCCGCCGCAAGACCTTGCTCGCCACCTCGTCTTGCTCGGCCATGGTGGAGGGAATGTTCGGGAAAGGATTGTGGGTGAGGTTGGCTATGGAGGGTTGCTGGCAGTGTCTCACGGCCGTGGCAGTTCCATGAATACCTCGAGCTGAGTCGATCGTCGGCGAAGGAATGGAGGAGAAGTAGCTTAGCGTCGAAACTGAGCACAGACACCCAAACGCTAAGGTATAAGGCTGGTGGTGAATGCGATCAGAGGCGCATCATCTAATTAGGTGAAGTGGGCTGCTCCCACTCGAGAAAGGCCAGCCGCTTCGACATCGTGAAGAGCAAGGATTCGGGCTGGCAAGCGTTTCAAAACGCTGCTTAGCTAACAGTACTGTAACGATGGGCTGCGACAGGCTTAGTGCACGGCTGCTGCTGCGCCTCAACCGGATGCTGATTGCAAGTGTGGATGGGTATGCAGGAAAGGCGACTTGCATCTGCGTGCAACTCCACCTGCGTTTGCACCCTTGATCGGAAACAATACCCTTGAACTGTCAATGTGTGCACAGCTGTGCGAGGCAGCTCTCAGACTGTTTCCTGCTGTAAAGCAAGAGCACTTGCAGGCCAAACTCAATCGTGCGCCAACTGCAGGCGTGCCTTAGCCAGGCTCAACGTCATCTTCGTTGGAAAACCGTTGGCCACTCACTGCATGGACCTCCGCATGCCTCATAGGCGGTCGTCATCCCACCGACCCCAGTAATTCATTGTGCACTGCATTCTCCAGAGTTGTGCATGACTTAGACAGATTATACGTGCCCTAACCAATCTCCAGCCTCAGACGCTGTTTCCTGAGATCCACGCGCCTGCATGCCAGGTTCGGCTCCACCTGTTATCCGTATCGCGACTTGCGCCTGCTCTCATCCAACTTCCAAGACATAGCAGAAACCCCAGCCAGACCAACTCTCGCTCCATCCATTCGGCAACTTCTAAGGGACACTCGTTTGTTTGCACCAACATATTCAACCTGGTCTATTGCCATTGCTGTACTGCGCAAGCCTGATCGTCCGCACGCCTATCCAAGGCGCTGCATTACGCGTCCACCGCAAGCTTGCTCAACGTCTTCCGCCTTCCAGTATCTGCTCTTCCGACTGTCACTCGTTTCTTCTATGAGTCTATAGTGTTACTCAATATACCAGAACCACAGTAGCGTCACGGCTATGCCTTCCTTTCTCCACAACTTGCGCCGAAAGAGCAGTCGAGTGTCTGCGAAAGCCGGCGATAAGAGCAGCGACCTGAGCTCTCATGGCATACCAAAGGCACAATTTGCTGCAGGTCGACGCCCATCGTCTTCAACTATGAACTCATCCCCCGTCGGTTCATCCACACCGTCCACTACCCCAGGCACATCCACGACCGAGGGCGATGCACCCCCCGTACCTATGCGACCACAGCGACCTAGTGTAGACCCAGTGAAGCGCTACAGCATGAACGTGAGTGGATATGAAACTACTACTCCAAAGCGACACTAAGTAAATCGCAGGGCCTATCCACAACACCTACCAACGGTTCGGCCTCGCAGAACTCGTTCAATCGATCGTCGTTACTCGCACCCCGCGTTATATCTGTGTCGGACAATTCTTGGGTGAGTCGCATTATACTTGAGGCCATTACAAAGCGCTGATTGTAGACAGGTTCATCAGCAGGTACTACTCATATTTGGCCAAGTCGGTGAACCCTCTCATAAACCACTGGATGGCAATCTTACTGTCAACCACCACCAAGGCCGATTTCCACCAACATGCTGGCCGGTGAGGGACTCATACTTCAAAGCATTGGTACATCTGGAGCCAGGATGGAACCGAATTCGTCTTGACTTCACCTCTCCCAAGGTTTCGTCTGGCAACCAGTCTATTTCCCCGCACGCAACATTTATGAACATCAATTACCTCCCACTGACGCATTCACCACCTCTCCAACTTGCTATCATACTCGGAAGCGACTCCCCTGGCACATACGATGCACCGCCATCACGCATTCAGGCCGAAGGGAATGGATTGGATCTTGCAGTAAAGAAGTTCCGCATGGCTGCATACCTATGGCAGGCATTCACAGGCGAGCAAATGAAGCGTCACGGCTTTGGTCGGCGCTGCTTCCGCCTGGAAGATTCGTGGGAGCCAGGTACTCTAAGCTACCAGGATTGGGAACCGGGCCACTTTCGCACTCAGGCTAAGGTCCACGTCATACGATCGAAGAAGACTGTCGCGGAGATTCGAGACCTAGATCGTGCCCAGCAATACGGCCCAGGAACGAAGAAGGGCGAGCTCTTCGGTATCGCTGCAGATGCTGTCAAAGACTATTTCCACATCACTCCTGGTCAGAAACTTTACGTTTCTTGCATGTTCCTAGACTCTACATGGGATGCGAAAGAGCAAGTTATTCGTGGACATGCAGCGCTAGGTGGGGGGGTGCCAGACTTGCAACTAGGTATCTTTGGGTCGCAAGCACTGCACAGCTATCCATCCAGCATTGAGGAAGTTACTCAAGCGTTTGAAGATTGTACGCGAACTGACACAAGTCACGTAGCAAACGACTGCAATGAGTCTGGCAGTAACTGGGAAGCTGCTAACATCGGGATTGGAGCCCATCTTCACGAGACTGGACATCTGTTTGGCTGTCCCCATCAGGAGTCTGGTGTCATGTTGCGTGACTACGTCACATTGAATCGCACATTCATATGCCGCGAACCGTACTCAACTAGGACAAAATCGCCCGGTCAACGACTAGTACTGCCGGAGGACGAGTGCAGATGGCATAGACTGGACGTGCTGCGCTTCCGCTTTCACCCATGCTTCCGGATACCGATCGATAGAGCCGACGTTAACAATGATGGTAGCGTACAGGTTTGGACCGTTGATCCCGGCCAGGGTGGTGTCATTGCGACATCAAAGTCGGGGATCGCTTGGGCTGAGCTCTACACAGAAGGGGATGACGTGTGCCGCTACTGGCGAGAGTGGCCAGAAGTTGAGCTTCAATACCCTCGTCAGGTGGCACTGGACGAGAACGAACTTCGTGCCTCACTACCCAAGGAGAAGCAGAAGTCGAAATTGAAGGTCGAAATTTACTCCGCAGGTGGTGGTAAACACGTGATTGAGGATTTCAATCAGCTTGCCAACCAGAAGCTGGCTCGTGTCAAGATTCCGGATGGTCGTTGGGGCTACCGCGGCAGTAAGCTTGGGTATTCACAGATGGAGGGATCTCAGCCACAGGAAATCATCCTCGAGAGTGCGCATATCCAAACTAAGCTCCTCCTTAGTATCAAAGTATGGTCTGGGTTGTGTGTCGATGGGTTGGAGTTTGTTTATGAAGACGCCACAAGCCAGGTGTTTGGCAAGCGAGGTGGGCACGCAACTGAGTTCCCTCTGGACACAAGAAAGGGAGAGTTGCTTCTGGGCTTTGCTCTTCGCGCAGGGCTGTGGATCGATGGTATTCAGATACTAACGAGCTTGGGGAGGGCGAGCGAGTGGTTCGGGAACGCCACTGGGGGTAGCGGGTAAGTTCCGATTGCACATGATCGATCAACCACTAATGAACTTCAGCCACACTCTCATTCCTCCTCGCGGCTATACGATTGGTGGTATCTCTGGCTCCTCTGCCGCCTGGCTCGACGGCTTCTCCTTGATTATCACACGGTGATCTGGAACACACACACCCACCTATACCTAGCAGTCCTGACCGCAACGCTATAGCTTGTAAAAAGCATCCTCTATACACGATTACGTCGAAAACAGCCATGTGAATCACTTTTGGTCAAGAAGCGAGCGGAAAGACGTAGTGCCCTAGATGCAAACCAATGCACAGACAATTGGCATCAGCATAAAGTGAACATCTCCTACATCTATCATATCGGGCGGGCGCATACGGAGAGTGCCGAAATAGACGAAGGGCCTAATACAATCATCTCAAGTGTTGAGATCTTCGTTTCTCTGTAAAAGTAACAATAAGTAAAGCCAGTACGCTATCGTACCATAATCACATAATGACTTTGTACATAGTATTACTTTATGTGCTGTGCATCAAACAGATGGTGGTACTGTCATGGTTGAATATATTGATCACGCTCGCTAGTTGATCATACTGTGGTATCATCTTCTCCCAACGCCTCACGTACACAGCAGGTAACCTCTATGTTAATAGATCCACAACGCTTGCAATCAGGCAAAACTCCTTCCCGCCAACACTAGTCTCCAAATCTGCACCATCCACAGCTTACGGCTTAGGAATGTGGATGGTCTTACTGACCATCAGACACCCGTGCAAGATAAACATGGCAACAACAGGATGGAACTCGAACGCAGTACCCTCCAGCCACAGACCCAGCGGTATCTGCTCGAGCGTCCAACCCTTGTACACCCAGAATGCCATGATCTGCACCATTCCGAGCGACATAGGAATCGGGGTGCCCTCGAAGTACTGCGATTTGCCAGTTGCGTCCTTAGGGACCATGGCGACGGTTACGTTGAAGCGCGCGAGACGGGTAAGACCGCAGAGGACGAAGAAGGTAAGCAGAAGGTGGTCGAGGGGTGTGCGAATACCGAGGGCGAAGGCGGCAGCGGCAGGGGAAACACCGAAGGATACCTTTACGTACTAGTCAATACAGATCCTTTGGCGGTTTGAGAGCTAAGAGTCTGGAGAGCAAAACTTACCAGGTCAGCCAAAGAATCAAGCTCCTGGCCCATGAGCGAGGCCTTCTTCCTCCATCGCGCAACTTTGCCGTCCATGAAGTCGAAGAACAGACCCAAGGGAATGAAACCAAGCGCCCAGTAGAGGTTCGTGTAGTTGTGCACATCGTCTTGGATGCAGTAGCGCAGCGACGAGAAGACAGACATTACGCCGCAGAAGCCTGGTCAGATAAGTTAGCATCGTTACCAGTAACAGCGGTGCGGCTCTCCATTCCCATGCGTGGGCGCCTTGGAGCGGTGTAGAGGGTCAGGCGTACCATTCAGCTCGGTGATGAAGTCTGCGAGATGTAGAGCGCGGACGAGAGAGAAGTGGCCGGGGTTCTGCTCAGCCAGGAGACGAGCTTGCTTGTCTTGCGCTGCTTCTTGTTAGTCCTCAATCGCTGTTAGCTTCAACAACAAACATACTCTTGTCCGTAGGCACGGGAGCCTCGTCCTTGGGATTGTTCGGTCCGTTTCTGCGAGTCGCCATGTTGTGATGTGCGTGTGGACGAGCGGTATGGAGAGGATAGGAGGTGCAAGAGAAATATGTGTGTATGTTGTTGTAGAGAGAGAGAGATAAACTTTCAGGGCTCGGGCGGCTTGCAAAGGACGTGACGGAGGTTAGTGACGTGCCGCTTTCTGAACTTGTTTGGCGAGACGTCCAAGAACGTCATCCGCCAGTCTAGCCACACTTCACCGCCATGTGATTCGCCAAGATCAACTGGTTCAGATCAAGGTGGAATTCTCCGCACAAGTGAGCGCTGATCACACTGTAGTTGTGCGTTGTCTCGAACATGTTTCTGTTGATTGCATGCATACGGACAAATTTAACAGAGTCGTCTGCAGCTTTCCAGCCGTTACATGCTCTTAAGGGCTTGTGCCAATGGCTGCGATTTTCTTCCAGATTGCGCAGCTGTATTTAGACAACTCACAATGCGATAAATAGAGCCGTCCATTGATTGAAGTTCTGACATGACCATCTACATATCCTGAAGCATATTGTACGTCTCTCTGAAGAGACTACGGCACCTGTCCCGGACTAGGCATTGATGCTATACGGGTACAGTCTCTGAACAGCTACAATCAGGTCAATTTTGAAAGCATGCAGCTGTGCCGGAAGCGAACATCTGGCGGAGTGTTTTTGAAGTTTCAATTGAACATGAAATGACTAGAGTTCTTCCGTACACAATGCTCTTGAGCGTTTTCCAACACGGCGCCATGTTCCACATGTACAAGAAATCCCATTGAGCTCCCAAACGCCGTCGAATGTTCATGGTATCGGTTGGTATTCGTGAGTTCCAGGCTGATACTGCGACAAGGAAAAACCGCCCGTCCTGGTGAATTCGTAGTAAAGGTAAACCGGTCCGGAATGCGCTTAGTATCCACCTCGCCCACGGGGAGTGAATCCACCACGACCACCGCCTCGGGAGAAACCACCACTGCCACCGCGGCCACCGCCACGGCCGCCGAAGGATCCTCCTCGCGAAGAGAAGCCGCCACGTCCAGGAGGTCCACCACGTCCCCTTGGCGCACCACGGCCGCGTCCGCCACGGGCTCCACCACGGCCACCTGCGCCAGCAGGCTTCTTGACCTTAGCTGCACCAGGGGCAGGCTTGGGCTTGGGCAGGAACCTGTCGAGGGGCAGGAGCTTGTCGCCTCCAATGTAGAACTTGTCGCCGGCCTTGAAGGACTTGGCCTGGATGCCCTCCTGAGGCTTGATGGTGAAGTAGACCTGGTTCAGAGGGCCGCAGATCTCGTCGACCTTGCCAATGGGTGTCTTGTTCTCGAGGTAGATCGGCGCGTTGAAGTAGGGGATCTTAGTGTTGATGGACTCGCAGAACATCTCGTTCTCGACTTCGTGGACAAATGTGCCCATTTCTACGAACATGTTAACACGGCTTAAGCCTATCTATGGCATTGCGCATACCGAAAACCTGGTCTGGGGGTCCGAACGAGGCACCTCCGCCAAATCCACCGCGTCCTGGAATAAAGTTAGCTCGATGCACCGAGAGCTGCAGCGCAAAACCACCAACCTCCACGGGGAGTAAATCCACCTCTGCTGCCGCCGCCGCCGAAGCCACCGCGACCTCCTCTAGGTGTTCCACGAAAAGCCATGTCGTTCGTTGTGGGGGTGTATGATCGGTTCGCGGAGTTCGAGCTGGTCCTGGTCGGCGGCTTCAAAGTTCGTGAAGAAAGAAAACTCGACAACAGCCAATCGGCAAAACGTTACTCCAGACCCACTTTATTGCAAGCCAATCCTCAGCCCCGCTATGCAGCGCAAGTGGGCTGTAGTGCGCGTGTGAGCTGCCCGAAATTGTGAGTCGATTGTGTATTCGCATTGCTTGTAAGTGACAGCACGGACTGGTTTCGAGTCACTCCAGCTTCCCACTTGACGGTACGGCCATTGGACATTTCCATCCTGAGTCACATTCCAAGTTGTGCGGGGTTGACTCAGAGCAGTATACAAACCAGCAATCTCCGCTTCCGACGCAGCAACAACAGCAAACATGGCGGAAGCGGTCAAAGACACTTTGAACCAGGTCGTTGAGGGTGTCAAGGATCTGGCCGTCTCTGGCGAGCAAAAGGTCGAGCAAAAGGCCCCCAAGGCTGCGAAGCCGAAGAAGGAGAAGAAAAAGGGTGGAGACGATGGTGGTCGTCCGTTGATGCTCGACCCTGTGCCCGCATACATCGACCACCGAGTACAGATCTTGTAAGTCACCCATTAGGTGTCGCATGTTTCTAGCGCTGACAATAGACAGCGAGAAGCTTAAGGCAAAGTACGACGAGGAAGTTGCGCAGAAGCCTCGCGGTACGTACATCTGCCTTACGACCGCATCGTAACCGAACACTGACACTATACTCCTTCCACAGAGAAGATCACGATCACTCTTGGGGACGGCAAGCTTATCGAGGGAGAATCATGGGTCACCAGCCCTGCGGATATTGCGCGAGGCATCGCCAAAAGCTTGTTCGAGCGTACTGTTATCGCCCGTCTCGACCACGGCACGCCTGAGGAGACACTATGGGATCTTGAGCGACCGCTCGAGAAGAGTTGCAAGCTCGAGCTTTTGGACTTTGACCATCCAGAGGGCAAGAGGGTATTCTGGCACTCAAGTGCGCATATTCTCGGTGAGGCGTCCGAGCGTAGGTTTGGCTGCGACCTGTGCATTGGTCCTCCAATTGAGGATGGTTTCTACTACGAGATGGCTCTGCCAGACAAGGCCGCCGTAGAGCACTCCGATCACAAGCCCCTGGAGACGATCGTCAACAGCATCGTCAAAGAGAAGCAGGTCTTCGAACGCTTGACTTTGTCCAAGGAGGACCTCCTGGAGATGTTCAAATCTAACCCTTACAAGCAACACATTATCAAGGACAAGATCCCCGATGGCACTTCTACTACCGTATACCGCAATGGCCCGCTCATCGATCTTTGCCGAGGACCCCACGTGCCACACACCGGAAGGATAAAGCAGTTCAAGGTCATGAAGAACTCAGCATCCTACTTCCTTGGTGACGCAAATAACGACAGTCTGCAGCGTATCTACGGTGTCTCTTTCCCCGACAAGGACAGGATGGCAGAACACCTCAAGTTCCTTGAAGAGGCTGCTAAGCGTGATCACCGCAAGATCGGAAAGGAACAGGAGCTCTTTTTCTTCCATGAGTTCAGTCCCGGTTCGTGCTTCTTTCTGCCCCACGGACAAATCATCTACAACACACTGCAGGCGTTCCTGCGCGAGGAGTACTGGAACCGTGGCTACCAAGAAGTCGGATCACCCAACATGTACAACTCAGCTTTGTGGAAGATTTCTGGCCACTGGCAGCACTACCACGAAGACATGTTCACATTCGACGTCGAGAAGGAGAAGTGGGCTCTGAAGCCAATGAACTGCCCGGGGCATTGCCTGATTTTCAAGCACCGCGAGCGAAGCTACCGAGAACTGCCAATCCGTATGGCTGACTTCGGTATCCTGCACCGAAACGAGGCCAGCGGCGCTCTTACTGGTTTGACACGTGTTCGCCGCTTCCAGCAAGACGACACTCATATCTTCTGTACCGAGGATCAGATCAACGAAGAAGTTTTGGCATTGTTCGATTTCCTCCGAGCAGTGTATGGAAAGTTCGGTTTCACGTTCAAGCTGAAGCTCAGCACGCGCCCAGAAGGTTTCCTCGGCGAGATTGAGACCTGGAACAAGGCTGAGGCGAAGCTGACCGAGGCTTTGGACAAGTTCACCGCTGAAGGTGGTGGTGCTTGGGAGCTCAACCCGGGTGATGGTGCGTTCTACGGACCCAAGATTGACATCACCATCTCCGATGCCCTGAAGCGCGACTACCAATGTGCTACTATCCAACTCGACTTCCAGCTTCCCAACCAGTTCGAACTTGAATATATGACCTCCGAAGTCGCAGCTGCGAAGCCCAAGGAGGACAAGACGAAGCCAGAGGCTTCAAAGGAAGAGGCGCCCAAAGAAGCTCTCAAGCAAGAGCAGCCAGAGACACCTGGCGACCTTGCATCAATTGCAAAGAAGATCAAGCCTCCTCAGCCAGGTTATGCTCGCCCTGTGATGATTCACCGTGCCATTTACGGATCTTTCGAGCGTTTCATTGCGTAAGTCTACGAAAACATGTATTCGCAAATACACCTTACTGACATGCATTAGCATCCTCACTGAGCACTTCGCCGGTAGATGGCCCTTCTGGTTGTCTCCTCGTCAGGTCATGGTCATTCCCGTCATGCCAGGTGCGAACGACTACGTCAAGGAGGTCCAGGCCACACTCCGTAAGCAGCACATTCACGCCGACATTGATATCAGCGGAAACACTATGCAGAAGAAGATCCGTACTGCACAACTAGCTCTGTACAACTTCATCATGGTCGTCGGTGCTGAGGAGCAACAGGCGCGAGCCGTCAACTGGAGGAACCGTGATGACCAGGCCTCCCAGCAGCGCGGCGAAATTGTGCCACTTGACGAGGCGGTTGAGAAGCTTGTGAGATTGAGGGACGAGCGAAGAGTTGAGAACAAGGTCTGAACGAGAGATTTTAACGAGAGATGTTAGACTTGCATGAGCGTAGTTTGCGCTATGAGGCTACGATATGATCCGTCGTCAGATAGAAGAACACCAAACAAACAAGTGGACAACCAGAACATGAAACTAAAACCCTGTCGCAGCATGATGTTCCTACTGTGTCATTGCTAGCGGAAGTACAAAACAACACCAAGAAATTGATCAGACCAGATCACAAGCGCAAGACGGGAAATGTTTAGTCAAGTAATGGGTACGCTAGATGAAGTGCCTGAAGCTAAGAGACCCTGCGCCAACGCTCATGTCAAAGACCACAACGCCTCGAACACATCTGCATCATACCCTCTCTCAATGTTCGCTATCAGAACGTCTCGAACCTTGCAGACATGACTTGAGGACGAGGCATTGCGTCAACCCGCAGACGGGCGCCCTGACTCTTAGCGAGGTGATGGCGACAAGGATCACGGCCCTCAAATGCCAATTGACGGCAGCGTGCTTCAGATGTTTGACACTTGGACAAAGGGTTGGACCTGGCGTCTTCATGTCAAAGCCCCCACTGCGCTTGCATCTGGACGATGCACAACGCGTCAACTCATGGTCTGCGAGGAGTATCCCCGCCATCTCTCCACGATGCGCAGTGTGCAGGGCTGAGAAAGGGGTTTGAGGCGTTTGGCCAGCAGCGGTATGACGATGCCCAGGCCCCAGTACCCAGCCTGCCAGCCAGGTGAGAGCCAATCCTGGATATTGGCTGGGCCATTCCTGTTACAGCGCAGCCGCCTTAGCCATGAAGCATGTTTATTATCTTGAATCGCCCGCGATGCTCCCACCCTGTTCGCAAATTCGGGTGCCTTTATGGACAAGTTGAAGATCCAACAAAAGTCGCGCACTGCGCGCAACAGGCTGGCTGAGGCCGTGTCGCGAGGAAACGGCACCGGCTCCCTTGCTGTTCCTCCTTCGACACTCGCGATCAATGATAACGCTAGTACGACCGGCGTCAATGAAGGTTTCCCGGGCCAATCTGCTGCACGCGACTTTGCAGTTCCAGCACGAGTGCCAGTTCCACAGCCGACAATCGAACCTCCTACGTCTTTGCAATCGTCAGTAGACGCCGGCAAACGCGTGCCTGTACCTGCTCCACCCCCAAAAGATGGCATTCGCACGTCTAAGACACGAGGGTTGGTCTCACCTCAAGATGCAAGGGAAGGCACTATAACTGACCTACTGAAGGACGTCATCGCCATCGACACCGCAGCGAACAAGAAGTAATTCAGCACCACATCGAGGATTGAATCAGCACCGTGGATCGCCCCAGCAACAGTATAGTCGTCCATCACCAGGTGTTCGCCAAGCCAGTATTGGTATTCGACGAATGCCTTCTTCGGTTTCTCTAAACCAGTATGCACAAGCTGCGAACCCTTCTTCGCAGCGACTAAGCCAACCTTTGGATACTTTGGAGGAAGGTCGCGAGCTGGGGAGGACTCCTTCCAAGTCGACAGACTCGACGCTCACGCAACCAGAGCCGAGTCGACTTAGAAAGGTCAAGAGTGCTATTCAAACAAAAGTGCCATTTTGGGGAAGCCCCAGTAGGAGAGAGAACGAGAAGTCACCTGAGCCGTATAGCTCGTCTGACGCTCCTCAGACAGATGCTCCGATGGACTACACGTCGGACATGGTGGACGTCTTAGATACGATTGGTATGAGATCGAGGAATGTGTCCGTTGCTGCAAGCTAACATCCGCAGATCCTGAGGTTGCTACCTTGACATCCTTGACCAACTTGCAGAACTCACTGTTCGTGCCTAACTTGCCCTTTTTCAATCGACGACCAACCTACAATCTGCGACGTGCTCCAAGTGAGACCCAGAGTCTCGAGGAGATCAACCGAATACTGGGTCCAGCACATGCTGCTCAAGCCGAAGCAGAGCCTCAGTCTCCTCCTAGGCTGCAGCGAACGGAGACCGAAGGCACAACGGCTACCCTGGCGACCATCGATTCGCAATTAAGCGAGTCTCGGTATGCTGTCCTCCCACATGGCACTTCTCTAGAAGGCTGGAGCAAGCATGATAAGGCGGAAGTCAATGATCACGTTCGTCACATGCTTCACTCAAAGCGTTCCAAATTCAAGCGTACGATGCGAGGGTTTGGTCAGTATGTCAAAAGACGTAAGTGCAATTACTTATTCATCTTGCTTGAGCCGTACTAATTCACAGTAGCATTGGGCTTCTTGGTCACTCTTTACGCCACCCTTATCACCTTGTTCGGCCTTGCGTGGGTTCTCTTCCTCATCGGGTGGATCAACGTCGGAGGTCAGCAGATCTACGTGGTCCACATCATAGACAGTGTCTTAGTAGCTCTCTTTGCCATTGTGGGAGACGGTCTAGCCCCTTTCCGAGCCATTGACACGTACCACATGATCTATATTGCACATTACCATCATTACACTTGGTCGCGCAGGAAGAAGGACTTGCTTCCGGAACTGCATGACCAGAACGACCTGCCTTCTCGCAACGCACCGATCACCGAGCCACGTACGACCGACCCTGAAGACCCCGAGAGGCAGTGGGAGTTCACTGTTCTCACGCCTAAGCAGCAAGAGAAGCTGGAGCACCATCAGGAGAAGTTTTGCAAATCGCATTCGTTCTACAAGCCGCATGAGACTGAGACGCACTATGCGTTCCCACTTCGGTTACTTGTGGCCATCGTAGTACTTCTGGACTGTCACTCCCTACTTCAAATCTCGCTTGGAGCCACCACATGGGGAATATACTACAAAGATAGGCCTTTCGCGATCACCACCGTCATTCTGATTTGCTCCATCACCTGCAATGCCACTGCCGGGCTCCTTATCTGGCTCGGCGACAAGCGTACGAGGAAGACGGATGTGCTTGAGCGCATGAACAGGCAAGAGCTGACCGAAGAAGCAATCCAGAAAGTTGAGGAGAAGAAGAAGGAGCGCGAGAGCGAAAGTGAAGGGGACGAGCTCACTAAGAACGAGCGCAAGGGGCGCATGAGCCTCGACATGATCCGAAAGAAGACGCAAGGCAGTAGCAGCGAGAAGACTCGTACTGGGCCTCAGCCAACGGCACAAAACCCTTATTCCTAATGGATACACGACTTGCAGCATAGCGTTTTTGTCAGAGTTTTAGTTGCGTTCTAGCGGATACCATTTCAGCGGGCATGACTCGGTGGTAATATATTGGATGTTTAATCTACGACAGAGGACTTATTTCACTAATTGGTTGTTTCGTTTCTTTTCTGCTTTGCTCTGATGTTGGCTTGTCCTATCTCGTTTCATGTGAAGAAGACGACTAACATCGTCACAGAATTTGAGAGATCAAGGCACGCAGAATGACGTTCCCCGGACTTTCTTCACCCGTTTCCCCACGAATCCTCCGCCCGCTGGTGCCGTTGGCCCCACACTCACCCCCCAGCAATCTCTCACACACTCTAACTGGTGGAAACGCATGAACATTGTTCATCTCCCGTCGCCCGAGATACTGATGGTGGTCAAGATTCGCGAGAAACGTGCACGGAAGGCTTGTTTCCTGCATGACTCGAAATTGATTGATGTAAATGACCATTCGACATGGCCCGCGGTGCGCAAGCTGGCTTGCGGAGAGGAGAAAGGGCCGCTACGGATGTAGCCAATATACGTATAAGAGCGAAATCTGTCTTAGTAGAAAGGGTTGAGATCTGAATCCTTCAAACATTGATCGTAGGTTGTCTTCAGTGCGTAAGAATCAAGTCTTTGGATCTTTGAGCCCCTCAGCATATCGTGAAGATGCATCTATCCACACTACCTCTTCTAGCGACCATCGCGTCGTTTCTACCTTCTGCAATTGCTGCACCGAAAGCGAAACCACCGGCTTTCTTTCTGGCTGGAGATTCGACAACTGCTGTGCAGTCAACTGGCGGAGGAGGTGTGTTTCTACCTCCGTCCCACACACAATCACATCAATAACACCTGTCACAGGCTGGGGCGACGGCTTCCTCAACACCACCCTCAAGAAGGGTGCCACAGGAAAGAACTTCGGCCACAACGGCGCAACAACCGTCTCCTTCCGCGAAGGCGGCGACTGGGCAAATGTCCTCGCGGCTGCGAAAGCATCGCTGTCCAAATCCTCGCCATACGTGACGATTCAATTCGGCCACAACGACCAAAAGGTCTGCTCCGCACAACTCACCCGAGTCTCCGTATAGTCCACTAACAGTCTCCAGCCAGAGAAGAACATCACCATGGCCGACCTAACCGCCAACCTCGTCAAGTTCGTCGAAGAAGTCCGCGCCGTGCCCGCAACCCCCATTATCGTGACCTCGATCTCGCGCCGCAAGTTCTCCAGCTCCACGGGCAAGGTAGCCGAGAGCCTGGCCGACGTGACGGCTGCTGCCAAAGCGGCTGCCGCGCAGTCCAAAGCCGCAATCATTGATCTCAACGCCGCGAGCACAAAGTACTTGAACAGCATTGGTGCGGATAATGCCGCGACATACAATCTCAACCCGACTGACTTTACACACTTGAATGCGGAGGGGAGTGTGGTGTTTGGAAACTTGGTTGCGATGTTAATTGATGCGGAGGTACCGGCGGTCAAGGAGTATGTTGTGCCGGTGAAGAAGGTCGAGACTGCGTTGAAGGCCGGAAAGTACATCTTCCCTGCAGTTTAGGTGGCTTTTGTTGGAGGACTCTGGGTGCAGTAGCTGTCAAATTCCACTTTCACGCTGAAGTTTAGCGAGTTGAAAGAGTCTAACCAACTCTTCGGCACAAGTCGATTGATAGTGTATACTAGTCTTCGGCCTGTCGCGCAATTCAAAGGGGTGACTCCTAGATGTGGAAGTGATGAAGGGATAAATCAGTGACGCGGTCAAGGTGCACCAAGCTCTTACACCAACAGTAATCATTGGTATGTTGCCCGAACGCCTGCTATTCGAATTGACCCCCACTCTGCTTGGATTGGTTCATAAAGAAAATCAAAATATGGTATATACCTACAACGTGCAACACCCATCCCAGATTGTTTCAATAGACTACTTGGTAAGCACAGGTGCAACCTTGCCAGCCTTTTCAGCAGCAATGTTGGCAAGCTTTTGTAGCTTCTCGGCACGTACTTGTCGGAAATACCTGAAGAGGAGTATGAACTGCAGTTCAATTCTGCATACAAAGTTAGCATAATGGAAGTATGTAGAGGGTATTCAGCGTACCTCTCCTTGGTCATCATCAGGAACCCCTGTACTAACAGACCCTTCAAGATCTGCGGTCCAATACCCTTAAATAATGCCCAGGGGCCCTCGTGCTCAACAATGTATTTCATGACCTCAGTGAAACTCTTGAACGGTACGCCGTTTCTAGCTGGTGGTGGCTTCGACTGAAGACCAACCTTTGCGACGATAAGCGGTTGCGTGACAACCGTAGCGAGTATCTTCGACAAAGAGCCAAGAACTAGTACAGTTAGTGACTGAATACCCTTGCGCAATCGAGATACCTACGGAAAGCCTCGTGAGGCTTCAATGTTTTTCGGCCGGGGTACAGCACCTCGCGCAGACGCTGGTACGCGCCATATGTGATCGAAGGGTTTATAACTAGAACCAAGCTCGCCTTGAGTCCTCGCCAGAGGCCTGTCCAACCATCCTCACTGTTGACAACATCCATACCGGTAGCAATCATGCCTTTGCGCTCATGTTTACTCATGGTCTGTTGGCGTGTTGTCACAACAGCAACAGGAATTGTGAACAATTGAGCCAAAGCTCCAGCTACAGCACCCAAGGATAATTCCATGGCCGTCCCCGGGGGCGTAGCAACGGTCTGATATGAAAGGTACATGGTGCGAACAAAGGTGTACCAGTAGAAGTATGCAAAGTTGGTCGAGGCAACACCGACTAAGGAGCCGAACATGCCTGCGTATAGGCCGGACACGCCTTCGTTTGCAATAACTTTCTGGATTGCGTCAAGAGTGCCATTGTAGTGTTCATGGTCGGCAGGGTTGGTGGGATCGTTCGATGTCTTAGAGCGCTTGACTTGGACCTGTAGTCGTGTCTTGATCCTGCGAACCTGTCAGTCTTGACTATTTTCCAATACTGCTGAAGGACAATGAGAGTATAAAATGGCTTACATGTCCAGAGGGTAGACTAATGTGTTCGCAATGACGGCGCCGGCAGCGCCTGCGACCGCGTTTCCCCACGGAGGCAGCACCTCAACTTTTGATTGTCCAGCCATCGTTCAGGTGGAAAGAGTTGCAGTCGTGTAACCGAGAGTGAAATGAAGCGCGGGGACGATCAATGAAGCTAGCAATGTAATGTCTACGTTGGAGTATTTAAGACGTTTCTCACCATGGCCCAGAAAGCTAGGAAGATCTTCAATCGTGCACACCGGATTTGCGACGATGCCCTGGGCATAAGAAAGCGGGCAGGAAGCTTTCTTGTTGCTCCCGATAACCGCAGGCTACGGCGCATGACGAAACTCCAGCAGCCGAGGTCCACGGCCGAGGTCCAGTTTTAGAAGATTGTCGGTTTACCGTGCTCAGTGGTCGATGCTCAATGCTCGTACTCTGCGCACGGCTGAGGAGCTCTCAATGACTACGACATGAGGTTCATATGCTATGGGCTGTTTACCAGTAATTTCAGTGAATGCAAGAGCCAGTGCGTCGTGAATCGTGGAAGCTGTCGCAGGACGGTTGCGGAGGCAGGCACGTGCGTCGCCACTAGCTGAGCCTCAACACCAGAGCAGCATCACGACCATTGACCTGCAATGCGACTGCGACTTGATCACAGCTGATTCCTCATTTCTATGGCCAATAACGTGTAAACCCGTCACACTGTTTGCGCTTCAGTCCTAAACAGCGAAGCTTGGTCGCACGGCTTCGTCCATCGCTATGGCGGACACAGCGGCGCGACTCGAAGAGTGCAAAGCAGCGGCGAGCGTACGTGACACTAACACATAGCAGCGCACGTAATCGACACGTCTATTAACGGACTCGTACTTACTTTGATTGCAGAACTATCGCTCACAGTTGCAGACTGCTGCCACTAAGGATGAGGCTCTCACACTTGCCATCAGCGCAGCTGAGAACCTCATGAAAGCGCTGAAATTGTCGTCAAATGCAGATGAAAAGGCGCAGCTGAAGGCTCAATGTGGTGTCTTGATGGACGTCGCCGACCGCATCAAGAATGCAAAAGAGTGGACACCCTTGGTCAAGCAGGAACCTGAGATCACGAGAAGTGCGCAAGTCGGCCAATGGGCAGCGAATGTAGACGCATCGGCAAGTCCTGGTCCTGTATATGAGGGACTGAGGTCGATACAGAGCACATCGCTTGACGGTCTCTCCCCAAATGCAGCGCCTTCGGATGTTCGATTCGCACCAGGTAAATCGCCATTCTCATCTGTCTCATTTCCTTCGCAGAGCACGCTCGAACTAGACCTGTACAAAGACGACCCCCGGCAACCTTTGATGCCGCTCATCGATCTTTCGGACGACTTGTCTTCTTCGTTATGCAACAGCCACGCGATTACAAATGCTGATGTACGACGCGAAGGCAGTCCCCATCTTCGAGATGGGCAATGGGCAAGCGCTGCCACATCACCAGATAGATCTCAACGGATGTCTCAGCACCTACCACAATCCATAGGTCAGATCCAAACTCACTCTGCAAATACAGCAACAGCAGTGGGAAGAGCGGGACCTGCGTCAGCAACATCTATCACACCAAAATTCAGCTCGCAATCACATATACACAGATTGGCGGAGCCTATTTCAACGAGGAAGCGTTCAAGAAAGGAAGACATCATTCTGTTAAAAGCGTCCGTTGTGAATGGCTCCAAATGTCCGCCTTGGGACAGGAATCCACCTACAGCCGAGTTCGTGCCACAAGAGGGTGAGACACTTTTCACGTAAGCTCACTCACCAACACAGTTCTTGAAATATCATATAGCTGATCGTGATAGGGATACCCATGATCTGAGTCTGTCGTCCTACCAACAGCAGTTTTTCCAGGGTTGGGTCCGCGCTCGTGATGCCGTTCCACCCCCTTCGCTGTACCCGAATAGTGGAGACGGTGTTGGGCCTCTTATGTCAAGCTCGCGCTCAATCGATCTTGTACAGGATGCAGCGTCTGATTGTTCGGTGGTAGCCAGTCTTTGTGCTGGAGTTGCCCGGGCTGAGCGCGGCCACGATCAGGTTCGTGAATCGGATACTGGACTTAGGGCGACACTGATCGCTATGCCCCGCAGATGTTGCAAGACAAATTATACCCATTCGACAAACACCTGGGCAAGCCTGTCCCATCGACGAATGGAAAATATATCGTACGATTGAACTTCAACGGTTGCTGGCGAAAGGTTGTGATCGACGATCGATTACCAGTCTCCAGCACCCACCGGTTACTTCATGTGATAGACAGACGTAACCCTGCTCTATTATGGCCGGCGCTACTCGAGAAGGCTTATCTAAAAGTTCGCGGTGGTTATGACTTCCCTGGTAGCAATTCGTGTAGTGACTTGTGGACCTTCACTGGTTGGGTGCCGGAACAAGTGTTTCTGCAAGAGTGAGTTTATGAGTTGCTTTCGTTCAGTATTCTGACCTTGTTAGGACCGACACTATTCCTGATCAGCTATGGAAGCGAATATACAATGCATTCCTCTACGGTGACGTACTGGTGACTGCAGGTACTGGAAAGATGTCAACTCGGCAAGAGCGAGAGCTAGGTCTGGAGGGGCAGCATAGCTATGTTGTTCTAGACATGAAAGAGACGGACCACGATCGACTATTGCTCATAAAGAACCCCTGGGTGGAGGGCAAAGGATGGCGAGGTCCTCGCCCACCCGCAGCACCTGTCTTAGATTCTTTGACGTCCAGTGACGGATCTAAGAACAGCCTAGAGGCGTACCACCGGGACAGTGTTCCAACGCTCGAACGCCCGCATCCCACCACGTTTTGGATCGGGCTTGAGCAGGTCATACAGCACTTCGAGAGTCTGTACCTAAATTGGAACCCTGGACTATTTCGATATCGACAGGACATTCATTTTGACTGGAAGATTGAATCTGAAAAAAACCCTGGCAACTGCATCGTACACCATCCACAATTCACATTCATTTCGAAGAAGTCAGAGCCTGTTTGGTTTCTTTTAAGTCGCCACTTCCGAGACACACCAACTGATGTTAAAGAGGAATCTGACACCTTCAACGACGGGAGCGTTCGCTCCGATACCCAGGTCAATACTTCTGGTGATCCACCGAAAGGCTACATGAGCATTTACGTTTGTAATGGACACGGGCAGCGTCTGTATATCAAAGACACGTATCTAGAGTCCAGCGACTACGTCACAACACCACAGTGCCTCTTGCGATGGGATGCCGATGCAAGTTCAAACTACACAGTGGTTATTGACCAAGATGACCTTCCACCATCCTCATACACCTTTTCACTCTCAGCATTCTCCAACTCGGCCATGGCACTGGAACCTGCGGTCTCGAAATATCCCATCCAGAAGGTAGAGCAAGGAGCTTGGACGAGACAAACGGCGGGAGGTAACACCAGCTCTCCAGGATATTTTGAGAACCCGCAGTACACTCTCGAGATCCGAGAGAGGAGCTCGCTCACCATCTTACTTACAAGCCTCGACCACGAGCACCCACTTCATATCAAGCTTGCTCTTGGACATGGGAAGAGAATTTACCGACTGCAGAGTCGTGATGTTCTAGTAGATTCAGGGAACCATCGCGTAGGGGCAGCGATTGCAGAAATCGTGGACCTCCAGCCGGGCCTATACACAGTCATATGCTCCCTGTTCGAGACAGGCCAGACTGGTGGCTATGCTCTCCGAGTTGACAGCAGCAACGACGTAGGGTTGAGACAAATTCCACGCGACGGCGCAGGCTTGAAGTCAATGAAGCTCGCGCCAGCATGCTTTGGCGCCAACATCCATAAAATTGCTGCACCGCTCCTACCACAACGTCTCGCTTCGTACACGATCGTTGCACGTTTCTTGAGGGCAACTAGCCCACGATCAGCTGACCTTGGGATGCTTGCTCGTAGTCCTCTGCGCCTTAGCGTTGAACTGGGCCGGGGTCCAGAGCGAAAATTCCTAATCGCTAGCGAACGTGGAGAATATGCTGACTCGGCGACGGTTCGGTCCGAGAGCGTCCACATTGATCCCACGATTGTCAACCGTGGTGATTTGTGGCTGGTACTTGACAGATTGTCAGGACCGGGAGGACCAGTGGAGGAATGGTACGACATTGAGATATTCACAGACATGCCAGATGCGTGTTCCATTGGTGTTTGGCGGGACTGGAGTGACTAGTCCATGCGACAGAGTCATGAGCCGGCAACTGTATCTGGCGTGGATGGTGTTTTGGCAGGCGGTGGGTCATGTGTATTGCTACATTGGCAATGTCGTTTCGGTCTACACTGCTATACCAGGAGCAAAGCAAATGGCTGCCAGCATGACTGCTATGGCAAGCACATGCTCACATGGTTTCTGCCACGATCCAACCATCTCAACTGTCCATGTACCACAAGATAGAGAATAACATGGTTCAGAGTCAAAAGGGTCCTGGTGTGATTGTCATGAAACCAGCAAGGATGAGCGTGGAGCGGTGAAACTCATCCAATCACGGCGACACGAAGCGTAGCAGGCCATCTCATTGCCTGTGGCTCGCGCGCAACAAGTGCATGTTGAGTTCTGGGGCACGATAATGGCGCGCTAGATAAATGCGATTCTGCTACCCATACAACTTTTGACGTTTACTCTTCGCAATTTGTGTCGTGCTGCTGTCGACGACTTCATCTCCAGATTACCCCACCTGCCCGCCAAAGCGGCTTATCGGTACCGTCTACGTCAGAGCTTCACGCGCACGCCAAGTAGGAGATCACCTGCAGGGCGTTCGCACCGCCACACTACAACGACATCACCGCTTGTTCTCTGATATCAGCTTGACATAGACGTTGCGCAGACACCGAAACATACTCCTAGAGTACGCAACCAGCCAGAGACACCATGGCGGACCTCGCCGCAGAAAACGCCCGCCCGGGCTCAACCACAAATTCGGCAACAGCCTCGAACGCTGCTTCGAGAGCCTCAACGCCAGGTGCCACAACAGAGAAGCCGCCGGATGACAGCTCCAAGTTCAAGACCTTCTTGGGCATATTGCGAAAGTACGTTGCACAGCATGGACCCTGAATATGCAGAAAGAGATGTTCTAACTCGAGTTCCCGGCAGATTCATAGGTGTCTCCGATCTCGCTGCTGTGCGCTTTTCGCTCCCTGCACAGCTTCTCGAGCCTCGACCAAACTTGGGTATGTCGAATACGGTGCAGGTGGAGAGATGTGTATAGGACATAGCCTGACGGGCAGCAGAGTATTGGCATTATCTGGACAGGCCAGACACATTCATCAGCATCGGCGACTCCAACGATGACTTGGGCCGGTTGCTGGGATGCCTGCGCTTCTGGTTTACGAAAGACTTGGTACGCAACATCTGTACAGTGCAACAAGGCAAGACTAACTGGAGGCTAGAAATATGTCAAAGGCAAGCCATGCAAGCCATACAACTCGACACTGGGCGAGTTCTTCAGGGTACGCACGATTTCTCACTTTCTCTTACGGACACTGACCCCCAAAGTGCAACTGGAAAGTTGAAGATACACACCCCACCATGAAAACACCAAACTCGGCTCCTTCAAGCAGTGCCAACAGCGTAGCTGGCGACGGCAAGACAGTTACGGTCTCTTACCTTACCGAACAAACCTCCCATCATCCACCCGTCTCCGCCTTCTACATCGACTGTCCCGAGAAGGGGATTAGCGCACGAGGGTACGATCAGTTGAGTGCAAAGTTCACTGGCACCAGCGTGCGAGTTGTGGCTGGAGCACACAACTTAGGTATCTTCATTACTTTGAAGAACAGGGACAACGAGGAATATCAGCTTACACATCCGGCTGCATACCTTGGAGGTATCCTACGAGGTCAGTCGAATTGGCTGCGCTGGAGACCAGGAATTAGCTAATGCGTGCAATAGGCTCCCTCAGTGTTTCCGTTGCCGATAGCTGTTACATCACGTGTCCCAAGACCGGGCTCAAGGTCATTCTCGAATACCAGGAAGAAGGTTGGCTAGGCCGTAGCCAGAACCTAGTCAAGGGAGTGATCTTCAAATATGACCCCAAGAACGACACCACGACCAAGATCAAAGAAGTGCCAGACAAGGAGGTTCTGGCGCGGATAGAGGGATCGTGGCAGGACAAGGTCTACTACACGCTCGGCAACAAGCCCTTTAACAAGGCTTCCGTAAGTTGTCCTGACTCCTTGTGTCCCGAGGAGAATGTGCTGACAGTCGGCTACAGGAAAAGCACATCATCATCGACCTCAACCCGCTCTTCCCGATTCCCAAGTCCGTACCTCCTCTAGAAGAGCAGCTGCCCAACGAATCCCTCAAGTTCTGGGAAGGTGTTACCAATGCCATAGTCGGACGACAGTACAACCAGGCCACAACACTGAAGACCGAGATCGAAGAGAAGCAGCGACAGAAGGCTGCAGAGCGCAAGGAGGCAAATAAAGAATGGCAGCCCCGATTCTTCACCGGCGCAGTTACGCCTGTTGGACGTCCAGATCTTACCAAGGATGGCGAGATTGCACTGAAGGGACTGCACGAGGAGAAATATCACTTGGAGCCAAACGTAGAATATGGCGCGTAAGCACTTGATAAACGGTTCGAATCGACATATATCGGAGTCTGGGGATATGGGACGCGTTGGCAAATTTCCAACACCCTCGTTTGGTTAACGTCTACGTTGCCTGCCTTTTGTTTCGGCTTGCGGGAAGTGTGTACAGATGGCGTTCCGTTAAGTCTTTCGATACATTTCGAAGTTCGATTTGGGTTTTCGACACCATCTTTCGATTGCATATATTCGATAGTTTCTTTCGAATTAGATCTCCATATACGGGTGACACCCAACGCTGCCTTGTGTGGTTTGTTTATATCCACCCCATGTGACTGCTCACTGCTTTCTGAAGCAACATCGAGAGGTTTATCCGCTAAGGCATTCGGTGGCACGATACGGCTCGTGGCTTAAGCTCAGGATCCATCACAGTCCTGTCTTTGTTCGTGTATCTTAATGGATCTTAGTACTTCATGATGTTCTTTGAATGTCCCGCTCTTTCACAACCATCAACTTGCAATGTGTATATATGACCCAACAACTTGTTTAGCTTGCGCCCTACACATCGAACTTACAAAATTCTGACAAGCACACCAGAATCCCGTAGGCAACTATCTGTCACACTCTCATATCTCTCAACACTGCCCAGCGCGATCATGTGTTGCACGATCCGTACTCGCTACTCCTGTGGGCACCTTTCGCCCTACCACCATACAGATCATATCAGCTCATCTCTCAGCGACAAGCCAAACAAGGATGGAGCAGAGACTGAGTGGCCTACACACAAGGATACCGTGCTCAATGGGTGTCAGGATGCGTGTCGGCGTGGTGCGAGATGTGGTGGACTACTGGAGAAATTGGAGGTTGTTGAGAGAAAAGGACATGAAGTCTGTGGTGAGTGTGCTAGGAACGAATGATAAAGAGTGGTGGAGATGGAGGGCATGGTGAGAACATAGGTTACTGCGTTCTCCCTCCTTGTGATTGACTAACGTCAAACCCATGAAATGGTGTGCACATTGCCCTTGCGTGTATCGTACTGTCTGTAGATGTCTTTGCTAAAACACATTCTCGGATAACGTTAGCAACTTTGCTAAACATCGTAAAGCATGTTCAAAGGGAACAGTTCGCTATTCATTAGCATAGGTCTAAGGATATAATGTGACGTCATCAATACTATCGATTTCGACATTTGAGACCCTTACGATCAGCATCTTGAGTTCTCTTAATCACCATTGACATACAGTTCTCTGTTCGTTTTACAATGGCTGCGCCGGCGAGCCTCTCATGGCACCCTATCCCATCTGGAAAAGCGACATGCAAAGTACACCTGATACAAGCGGGTGGGCTTGCCATCCCGCAAGATATGGCTCTTCTTCCAGGTCCGGACAAACCGAATGACTCTGTGGAAGAAGAAAAGAAGGAGGACAAACCGAAAAAGTTCTATGCCCCAGACTACGTCTTTATGATTGAACACACCGGCACTGGAGACAAGTACTTTTTCGACCTGGGCATACGAAAGGATCTTGACAACCTACCTCCGACGATCGTCAAAAACGTGTTGCCACAGTTTGACTGCGAGCCAAAGTCTCCAGCCGAGATCTTGAAAGAGCATGGGACTGCGGAACAGCAGCCCGAGAAAGTCAAGGCTGTCATCTTTTCACACATGCATTTTGATCACGTTGGCGATGGAGCAAAAGCTGGGTTCGAGAATGCAGAACTGTGGGTTGGTCCAACATGCTGTACCTACGCGAGACCAGGCTACCCGGTTGAGGAGAACGCACCGACGCTGAGCGAGACACTGCCTACAGATGGCAGCAGGAGGATCGTAGAGGCATTTGTCCCAGACGATTTGTTGAAGAAAGCAGGAGACAAACGGGCTGGAAAGGTTACGGACGGCCTCCAGAAGGGTCTATACAACGCCATCGCTCTCAAGAAAGCCGACTGGGTTGGACTTGGCTCGTTTGATCGTGCATTCGACGTTTTCGACGATGGCTCAGCATACCTCATCGATGCACCGGGTCATTCAGCGGGACACCAAATGATGCTTATCAGAACAACAGCCGGTTCTTCAAATGACACCTTCGTCTTGCTAGCAGGTGACTGTTTCCACCATCCTGACCTGCTCCAGGAGCCCAGAAGAACCGCTCGTCCGCCATACTCGAAGGGCGGAATGCACTCCGATCCAGAGGAAGCTATTGATACACTATATCGCACGAGAGAGTTTGCTAAGAAAGATAATATATGGGTCGTTGCTGCTCATGACTTCAGCATTGGTCAGAGCATCGAGTCTGGCGTGAAGGAGATCCAGGGCCTTGTTGAGATCAACGATTGGCAAGAGAAAAAGTGGAAGAAACCCTTGCATCCTAGCTTGTAGATATACAAACTGCTCTGCAAGGAATGTCGTTGCAGAAGTGTATCCACCCTGGCTGTGACTGCGCCTCACGAGACACCTGATCTGTGAATGGTGGTAGCTTTTCAAAGTATCTTAGCTCTGTATTGTGTCTGGTATCGTTTTTTGTGCTCTGAGAGTTCTCTATTGCATCGTCCGTTTTGTGTCTTCTGCTGACTTTGGCGAACTTATCCGTTTGACTTGCCCTTCTTGTCCTCTATTGACTCCCCTGCCTCTCTGTCCTTCCTCCTCTGTGCAACGTCCCAGTTGTATACTCGTGCGAACGCTACCTCCAATGTCTGTATCAAGTTAGCTCTAGCTCACCCTGCAGAACACTTGGCCGCTTACCGTAATCTGCTCTCTCAGAAAATCCAAGTCCTCCTCACAAGTCAACAAACTAGCCTTGGCCATTGACAACTTTGACGAAAGAAGCTCTACCGCCTCAGGAATGGGGTATGCCAACATGACATTAGCTCCCAGCCACAGATACACCTCATCTGTAGGCGGTACCTCTGCCTTCGCAAACAGTGTGTCGTTCAACTCGAAAGTGGTTTCCATGGGCTCTGCATCATCTCCTCGTGTCTTGAGGAAGCGCACTGTCTCTAGTGTCTTTTGAATATCTGGAATCTTGTCCTTGAGTCCTGCTGCTCGCCGTTGTGTGTTTGCCTGCATAAATTGGTACTTCCTAATGCAGCGTGTAAGGCCGTGGCTCGTAAGGGTCGGGTGTGAGGTATATAGCGTACGAGATCATCTCTTTGAAGCTGTTGATGGTGCTCTCCACCTCAGAGCGGTCGGTGACATAGTCTTCGACTCGGTCCACGAATGGAGCTTTGGGAATGCCTCTGGGATTCGTTTCGGCCTCCCTTTGTCACTGTTAATGGTTGCGCTCAAAAATGAGAAGCTTCTTACTGCGCTAGCTTTACTACGTCCGGCATTCTGGCAAGTTGCAGCTCCTTGTGCAGCAGTACGGTGTTTCGCTCAGAGAATGGTGGAGCAAATCAATTGTTACAAAACACGGCCCTTGGAGCAGGCGTTGCGCGAAAGTTGTGAACCCTTTCGAGCGACACGAATGTTTGTGGTGTTTGCAACGCGGGGCACGCGTTCCACCCTTCGCGTCTTGGCAGTGTTCCGCTACCCATCTTCCACTCCGCTCCACTCCACTAAACTCCACTAAACTCCGACCCCTGGTGGAGGTGGATGTCCCGGACAGTATTCGAGCTAGTGCCCGAACCGTCAATGCCCATGATTTCATCATTTCTGGACCGTTTCTTCCAGCCTCTCGACCGCTATCAGGTTGCCCAGACGCCAGCCCTGCCGTTTCAGCTGGGTTCGTTTGCGGCCGTGAGAAGCCACTTGCGCCATTTGCACCCTTCTCATTCAGTCCTCGCGGATACTAGGCAACCGAGAACCGTCAATATAAAGCAGAGCGTGTTTGTTACCGTCTGAAGAGCTATTGAAACCAGATCTGCTAACTTTCCGGCCGTACGGTGTGGCTAAAGTAGATCTTGCCGTCCGCCTTGGACTCTGCGAATAAGCATTCACCATCCCAATGGCGGCAAGGCTTTCGTCCAAGCACATCCCAACCTAAACACACCTAAACTATTGAAGATCGACGTTAGTGCAGAGCTGATCTCAAGATGTTGCAGTGTCAACGATTGCCTTGCATCTGAGTTGACCGAGCACGAGCTGTACTCAAAGCACGACCATGTTGACTGGCGCCTCAAGGCCCTCGTGTCGATGACCAAGCATAACCTTGTGAAGGCACATCATTGACTATCTCCCGTCTTCAAGATGGTTTGGCGTTCCCCGTTCTCTGCACTTGGTGTCAATAGCTGCATGGCACTGCATGAGATATGCGTTCGGGTCTCCGCACTATGCTCCGAGCATAGAGGGTCGTCAACTGCTTGGCTGACAAGGCATGCAGTACTTTGTGTTTTGCCTGTAACCATCACGGTACAAGTTTACTGTGCTTATCAGGCCACTCTCGTGTCTCATGATGGGCGTCGTCTTGACTTGCGCCTTCTCTTAGCTCAGACTAGAGGCAGTCAGACTCGCATTCGAGATAAGGGCGCAGCAAAAAAGCTCACGCTTCTAAATTCTATCTGTATTCTATGACGCTGTGTGACGGGTGGCTGTGTTAGCTTATTTCGAAGCAAATCCATGCGAGTTATGATCAGTGAGCCGAGTTTGCTTGCTTGAGACTAATCCGCGTACGACAGCAGTGGTATGCTAACGAAGCTTCGCTTGTTGTCCCAGCGCAACGGATACTAGGGTTTGAGCTTGTACAGTTACTAGGTAACCATGTCCCCCACATGTAACCTGTGTCTGTCATGTCGGTATACGCGAACGGCTAAGGAACACGGCGTACAATCACAGACACTGCATGCATAAGATGTGCGAATGCAGGATCTCTCATATGCAAAGAAACCACGTTAAGCGAGTAGAGCATGGTGAAGTCCAGCCCTTTTGCCCTCTTCGTCCATGCCGGCCAAGGTCGATCAATGACAAGCTGCATGACACCGGTCAAGGCGACAGCAACTCGATTGAGTTTGGACTTCAGTCTCTGTCTATTGTTACCGGACCTAGGACGTCTTACAGCTGTGTAGTTGACAAGTCGGTCTTGGTTTCGCTTCGCAATCCATACTTTTGGATAATCTGCGTACGACGGTGACCGGTAGTATGCTCAAGTAAGGAGGACGAATCGGGCATTGGGCAGGCCGAGGAAGTTGTGTTTACGTATGAGAATGTAACATCGTGCAGCGGAAAAGTTCTGGTTGATGACCCGACGTGCAAGGCTGTTAATCTGCTAAGTAAAAGGGTGGAGTGGAAGACTTGAGAGAGGGCACAGTAACGAGACGGAAGATGAGTTTGAAGTAGACCCTTGCCATTCATAATATCAAAGCAGTGTATATACAGAACGCAACAATGCTAAATGTCATAAACAATTCAAAACGAAATGACCATTGCAAAACTGACGAATGCTTGTACCATCATTACCTGACCAACGCCAAGAACAAGTACATGTCCGTAAACATAGCCCAAACGCCAACAACCCCAGGTTCAACACTTGAACAAAGGAGGTGTATGCTGTTCATACAATCTGGACACATAGACTAAAAGGCTTATAGCTTGAGACCCTTTTGGATGAGCTTGCCTAGTGTAGCACCCTGTAGACGTGTTAGAAAAGTGTGACATGTTGAGAAAGGCGTGTAACAACTTACGTGATCTCCCTTCATCATTGTGAAGTGGTTGCCACCCATGACAGCATATTCAAAATTCTCCTTTGGGAGAAGCTGAGCCCAACCGTTATCATCAAAGTCAGTGCGGTTGTTGAGCAGCCACTTCATGGGAGCTGGGTCCTCTCCCTCGCCTGGAGGTGGGCGAGGGTCCTCAGGGTTGGGGCAAACACCGTCAGTGCACCAGATGGCAAGGACGGGTGGCGCAATCCTGGGGTCCATGGGGGTGGGATCGTAGTTCTTGAGGTTCTGAATTGCAGAAGCGAAGTGAGGCAGAAGCCATGAGGGAGTGCCGCCAGGCTTGCCAGTGCCAAGGAGACCTATCTGATCGAAGAAGATGTGAAGACGAGCCGGAAGAGGGTCAAGCGCAACTGGGCAAGGTGAATCAATCAGGACGAGGTTCTCGACCTTCTCACCCGCATCGACAAGCTGCTTAGCAACCTCGTACGCCATGACACCGCCAGCGGACCATCCACCAATGATGTATGGGCCTTCAGGCTGACGACGCTTAATCTCCTTGAGGTAGATTTGGGAAACGCCCTCGACACCACATTCCCACTTCTCGGGACACTTCATGAACGGGCAGTTAAGTCCGTACACAGCCATGTCAAGTGAGATGTTGGGGATAGAGATGTATGAGGTAGCGCTGCCCGAGCCGTCAGGGACCAAGAAGAATTTCTTGGTGGCGGTCTTTGGGTTACCCTGAAGTAAAACAGAGTTGGAAGGGGGCAGCTGCGAGGTGTCAATGACCTGGGCGAGCTTTTTATTGACCTCAGCAAGCTGGGGAGCTGTGGTGGTGACCTTCGCGGTAACCTTGACTTCTTTAGGTGCAGAGCGCATGCCCAGTGCACTCTCAATGTCCTTGATAGTAACGTTGACAGTAAGGAAGTCAGCAGGAAGATCTCGTCCAGTCTGCTCGCGCATGGATCCGAGAATTGTCAAGCTCATGAGAGAATCCATGCCAATATCAGTGAGGTCAAGATCATCTGTGATCTCCGAAACGTCAACACCCATCTCTTCAGCAACAAGCTTGCGGGCAAGGCTGGCCTCGCCATCAACAACTACTTCGGACACCTTGATGTCAACGTCATTGCCGTTGACACTGGGAGCAGAGCTAGGAGGTGTGCTGCCAGCATCCCGCTCATATGGTGTAGAAGAGTCAGATGGCTCATCGGTGGTATCAGAGACGTCGTCTTCGATGACCGTAGCGCCGCCGTCGTACTGAGAGAAGTGCTTCTTCAACTCACCAACGCTTGCACAGTCGGTGAAGAGAGTGGAAGAAATCTCCATGTCAAGTTCCTCACGGAATCTGGCAGAGATTGTCAAAGAAAGTAGAGAGTCAACTCCGAGATTCTCGAAGGCAGCATCATCGACGAGCTCCGACATGTCAACGTCAGTCTCCTCAGCGATAATCTTCATCACCTTGGAGGTAACACCGCTGCTAGCTGGCTTCACGACCTTGACTTTAGCAGGCTTTGTCACAGGCTTGGAGGCCTTGATGGGAGCAGCCTGAGCCTTGATGGGTGCAGCGGCAATAGCCTTGACAGGAGCAGGCTTAGCTACAGACTTGGCGGCAAGACCAGACTTGACACCAGCAGGTGGCATCATAATGTTGAGAGCACGGCGCGGAATGTTCTGGAACTTGAGGCCAAGAACCATACCGATGATCTCCTCACCCTCGAGAATGTAGACGTCGCCGACAGAGACGTTTCCAGGCGCAGGCTGCATGCGAACGTAGGAGCGGTACTTCTTCTCAGGTGAAAGCTGTTTCGAGATCTTGATGGAGCCCCATCCGTGCGAGATGTAGACGGAGTTGTCAGAGTCGAGGTGATCGGAAGCATTGACAATGAAACCAGAGAGATGAGCCAGACTGTCAATCCAGTAAGGCGAGCAGAAGAACTCTCCGTCGGCGGGGGTAGTTTGGAACTGTACCTGAGCAGTTGCTTCGGTAGTCTTGCCGTCGAGAATAACCTCCTCCATACCGCGGTAGTTGTCGGCATAAGTTACGAGGGCCTTGAACAGCTTGTAGGCCATACCGCGAAGAACCTTGTGGGCAGCGCCGGTCTCAAGCTTCTGCTTGAGAACATCGACCTGGGTCTGAACCATGTACTGGATACGACTCCATTCCTCCTTCCAAACGTTGACATCTTCGTACTTGACAACACCAAAGGCATGCTCGGCAAGCACCTTTGAGCCGTCAGCAGTAACGGTGCGGAACTTGACTTGGACTTGGTTTGTCTCCAGGTCAGCCGTTGCCTCAACCTGTAAATGTTGGCCACCAGCTGGGGCAGGCCATTGAGGGATCAGAGTCTTAGGCACCTCCATAGCGCAGACGTTAAGGCCAGGTGTGGTCATGCCGGGACGCAACTGCTGGTAAAGGTAGTCGGCCACTGTCATAGCCTGATCAGCGTACAGAGACGAGGGGCACAGGGGTGTGCCGTTGACTTGATGACCAGTAATAGTAGCCTTGAGCTTGGGATCAGACAGGTCGGATTGAACAACCACAGTTCCAGAGTTGGCGTGCAACTCCTCACGAACAACCTTGTGGCAAGAGGTAGTAGACAACTTAGATGGGATCTCGACAGGAGCCTCGATGGTCTTAGGCTGAGCAGGCTGGACAGCCTCACCCTTGGTCAGAGTCCAGTTGTTGTGGTAATCAAGCCAGTACTTCTTGTTGTCGAAGCTGTAGGTTGGGAGTGTCAACAGCTCATAAGCATCCTTGAACTGCCTGTGGTACTCATTGAAGTCGAATGCGACACCAGCAAGGTGGAGTGTTGCGATAGTGTTAGACAGTGTCTTCCACGGATCCTCATTACGGCGAAGAGAACCGGCAGTGGTAGGCGCTCCACCAAGAGTAGATTTGACCATGCCACTGCAGACAGGGTGAGCACCAACCTCGAGCCAAGTAGTCTTCTCATCAAAGAGGTTCTCGGTCTTGCCAGCAGATAAGGCAGTCCAGAAGTTGACGGTCTCGCGTGCATGGCGAGCCAGGTAGGCAGCGTTGATGATGCCAGCCTCGCGAATCACTTCGCCGGTGAGAGGAGACATGACCGGCACCTGAGGCTTACTGAAGACAACTGAGGATGCCACAGCCTGGAACTTGGCAAGGATGGGCTCAACTTGAGCCGAGTGGAAAGCGAACGGCACATTCAGCTTGGTGGATTTGAAACCCTGTCCAGAGAGCAACTGGTTGGTAGAGTCGACGACTTCAACTGTGCCGCAAAGAACGGTCTCTTCAGGGCCATTCATGCAAGCAATCTCTGTCATCTTGTCGCCAAGAGCGGCCTTGATGGAGGCAGCGCTGCCCTTGACAGCGAGCATTCCGTGAGTGCCAGCAGTGCACTCCTGCTCGAGAATCTCGGCACGACGGCCCACCAAAAGAACCATATCGCTAGCAGAGATGACGCCAGCTACGTGCAGTGCGGCGTACTCTCCAAGACTGTGACCAACCACTGCGATTGGCTTAATGCCCCAAGACTCCCACATGCGTGCGAGAGCAACCTGGATACAGGCCATACCGAGCTGTACGACGACGGGCGACAATGTAGCCACGTCGGATCCTGTAAGCAGGGGCAGGAAAGACGGGAGACTGTGCAGACGTGCAATGTTGTCAAGCTGGTCAATGTCGGCCTTGAAAGTCTCAAGATCCTCGTACAGTTTCTGACCAAGGCCAGTGTACTGCGAACCCTGTCCAGTGAAAGTGAAAGCAGTCTTGGTAGGGACCATCGGAAGAGGGTTGTACGAGTCCTTTAGCTGGGCCTGAAGAGCGTCTTTGACCTTGGACATGTCATCGACGCAGATAGCAACACGGTAGTTGTGCTGGATGCGGCGAGCTGTTGTTGTATATGCCAAACTGGGCAGAGTGGTCTCCGGGTTCTCTCCAAGGAACTTGATGACGTTGTTGATGTTCCTCTTGAGCGATGCAATAGACCTGGCAGTGACAGTGACGGTATGCATTGTGCGGGGGTCGACACCCTTGGGTTCCTGACGCAGAGGACCATCTTCTAGGAGGATAGCAGTGTTACCACCAGCCGCAGAAAAGTTGTTCAAGAAGATTTTGCGCTTCTCAGCGCCCTTACGGGGAAGCGCGACTTGAGTAGTGGAGATGTGGACATTGCGCTGACCAAGGTCCTTGGGGAAAGTCTTGTTCATCACACCCTTGATACCGACATTAGCCGGGATGGCGTTTTTCTTCATCATCATCAAGACCTTGACCAGAGAATTGATACCCGAGGCAGCTTCGCCATGACCAATATTGGCCTTGATGGCACCCAGGTGCAAAGTCTGCTCAGGACGACGCTGACGATGGCGAGGAGCGAAGACATTCGTGACAGAGGTCATCTCGATACCATCACCAGCCTGGGTGCCGGTTCCATGCATCTCAACATAACTAATGTCGTGGGCGTCGACTCCGGCGTTGGCGAGAACTTTGCTGTAGAGGTACTCTTGTGCTCCAGCGTGAGGGTGAGTGATAGAGACAGCCTCGGCACTGTGGTTGGTAGCAGCACCCAGAATGCAGCCAAGAATGTTGTCCTTGTCGGCGATAGCGTCCTCGTAGCGCTTCAACACAACGGAGCCGCAACCATCACCACGACAGTAACCATCTGCATCGTTATCGTAGGTCTTGCAGCTACCGGTCTTGGACAAGAATTGTCCCTTGCTAAGACCGGAGAAAATGTCGGGGTTGGTGAGCACGTTCAGACCTCCAGCGCAAGCAGTATCGCAGTCTCCCGCCCATAGCGAGGTACAGGCAAGCTGAATGGCAGCAAGTGAGGACGAACAGGCGGTATCAATGCTGTACGATGGGCCAGAAAACTTGAAGTAGTAGTTGATGCGACCAGGCGCGAACGCGCGGACACCACCTGTAATGAAGTAGGTATCAATGTTCTCAGCGGCGTTGATCTCACGCCAATCGTCAGAGGTCTGGCCATAGAAAGTTCCAATGCGGTTCAACTTGGTCGAAGGCGTGCGGTTAGGGACATATCCGGACATCTCCAAGGCTTCGAACGCAGTGGTCAAGGCCAGGCGACCCATAGGATCGGTTTGGGCGGCTTCACGTGGGGACATATTGAAGAAGCGGGGGTCGAAAAGACCAGGCTCGTCGATGAAGCACCCGAAAGGCGTGTGACTCTTGTTCTTGCCCTTGCCAGAAGGATCACAGTGGGCTTTTGCATCGAAACGGTCTGCTGGGACCTCACGGTGAACGTCGAGACCCTTCTCGAGCAGTTCCCAGAGGGCCTCGGGGCTAGCTGCACCAGGGAAGCGACCAGACATACCAACGATGGCAATCTTGTCGTTCTGTGTGCGACCACGGGTATCAACGTTGGTTTGAACCCACGTGGTGTGGTCACGAACTGCGGTGTGGGCCTGGCCTCCAGCCTTGAGAGCAGACGCAAGGCTGTTGGCGACGTTGGTGACACCAATGGCGGCAACAGAGCAGTCGGCACTGCCGGTGGCAGTTACCTGAGATACGACTTCTCCAAGCAGGCTATCCCATCGGACGGGCTCAAGGAGGATTTCGGTAAGCGCATTGCGCATCAACTCAAGGGTGCTGGTTACAGTCTGGCACTTGCCGGTAGCTGCGGAGTGGATCAGAGCCAGGGGTCGGAACTGCTGCAGATGCCTAGTCGCTTCGCTGTCCAGAATACGGTCGATGTCGGCCTGAGCGTGAATGTGGGAAGCATGGTAGGGAGCGTATACAGGGATGGGCACTCGCGTGTTGTTTCTGAACGCGTCGATCTCCTGGAATAGGCGTTTCGTCGTCGATGGTGGGCCACTGATGGTTAGAGCCATAACGCTAACGGCGCTAATATAGGCGCGCGCCGAGGCTGGTATCCGTCGCTCATCGTGAAACGCGGACAAGGCCTTCTTCGCAGCGTTTTCAGAGATACCTGTCACAATGGTCGACCAGCTTTCTTTCGCATCTGCAGGGTGCTCAAGTGCATCCTTGGCAGCACCAACGCAGGTACCAGCGCGGAAAGCAATACGGACAGCTTCGGTTGCAAGGGGCAGCAATTCGCTGATAGATCGTGCGGACGCTACGACTGATGCTGCAATTGATCCAGTGCAGAGGCCGACAAGTCGTGTGTTGGCAAGGTTTGGTAGGTTTGATGGGTTTTCTCCAAAGTATCCGATGTAGTGAGCAAGCTGTGCAAGTGTGACCATACAGCTTTCGAGCTGAGGGATCTTCTTGCCTTCGGTGTAGTAAGTGTTGACAAGGTCCCATGTAGTGAGGAAGTCAGGGATCTGATCACGTTGTACTTTGGGCAACTTCTGGACTTCTTCACGAAGAACGACACTAGCCCGGTCGAGGAAAGTTGTGAGTGTGGCGTTGTTCCTCCATGTGGCCACCTTCTTGAGAAGGGGAAATTGATCAGCAGTCTGATCTCCGAAGATGAGGACGTTCATGATTGCGGTGTTTGGTCAAGGGTATAATAGAAATTATGATAAAGAAGAAGAAGAAGGATGCAATGGATCTGTGAGATTCAAGACAGAGCAATCTCACTAGGAGATGTTGAAGACGGGGCGTCGATGAAGCTTCGGACGGCGATGAGGTTACCGTATATCAACGAAGTGTTGGTAGTTGTCGACGGTGATAGAGTCCTTTGTAGGATTGGGCAATGGTGATAGTGTAGAACAGAAGGCCCAAGGGACTGGAGAGGAAGGTTGGATTCGAATGATTCTTGGGGGATAAGCGGTACCCCTTATATGTAGATGATCGACCTGTAGATGGGTATGAGATATCCGTATGGTGGTCTATGCTTGGATCGCACGATGACAAGCACAGTCGGCACCGGGTCTGTGACAGCACAGATACGGGGCCATGTACTGCGGAACGATGTACTGCAGCAACATATTGACGCGAAGATCAGATTGAAGCGCAGCCTATTCCTCTTTCTGGATGGTGCCGCCATAATCCCGAGAGGTGATGGCGTGCAGTGACCGGGTGCAGCTCCGAGTAAGCTTCATGCCTATTGATAGATGGCGCATGCTAGGCGTGTCGACCAGCCGCTGATGTATCGAGCCAATGCGTCACAGATGATAGCAAAGGTGAGACGTGGGGACCTGGATAGCAAGGCGCTGTCTCAAAGTCGGGGCTAACTCGACCGGATCCCCTCAAGTAAGCCGGGGTGGGCAGGGAGCCCGTGTATTTCTGCTGTCAATTACAGCATTAGCCAGGCATCAAGAGCTTGGATCTGTGTGAACCGCATGGATGGATAATGGTGAGGTCGTAAAACCGTAGCTGAGTTGCATCGTGGATGCCTCTCTCTTGGGTATGACATAATACAGCAGAGCAGTGTCGGATTGTGCAAAAGCTAGGACCAAAACACCACGACGTCCTGTCTCTTCATGGAGAACAGTTTTTAACCCATCATTGACCTCTAAGGTTCCATCTGTTCCGCTGTAGACTTGTTGTGGGTGCATGATCCAGCTACAAGGCCCACATGCCAAGCGTTTGGGTACTTTCACGACAGATCGTCAACGCTCATGATCTCAGGAAGCGTGCTCTCGTGCATAGAGAGGAACCGAAGCGCCACCTCGTTGATGGCGCAGTATCAAGCTTCTTGGAATCCCCGCCCGGAATCAGGGTTGTCAGAATGCTTTGCTGCTGATGAGAGCGTGCACTGTGCATGCAGCATGGTCTGCATCCCGGAAAGCTGAGTGCCGTGAACCACGCTCAACGGGATAGAGGCATTCAGGCTTAGTAGCATCGGTTTGTGTGGATCAACGTCAGATAGTGTTAATATGATTCTGGGCGAATGGTTCTTCCCTTGACCATTGCAGATGCTAATCCACAGCCGGCGAGGCCGCCAGTCATGGACTCCCGTTAGGGATCTTCGAACTAAGAGGCGTTGTGCGGTCGCTCGAACCAAGAGCTGAGAGAGCTGTGGTAGTCTTGAGAGGTGAAGATCTTCGCTCGACTGCCGTGATCAGCGTTCGCGGAGTACCCCCAAAAGTCCGAAAACAACAGCTCCTTTGAGACTTCGCATATAAGGGCAGTATCCAACTTGCCTAGCTGGAGAGTGTCTAGGTGTGTGTGTGTTGCCGTCGATGAGACCTTGCCTACACTCGTTCATGTGGAGCTTCCCATGAGGCTCGAATCAGCGCTCAAACGAACGGTTTGCAAGCTTGGGCAAACTCAATTGCAACCGATTCAAGACGTTTTTGTCCAGTATTGCAGCAGCTGCCGCTTCCATCCAGCTCTCCAGAAAATCGCAATAACGCTGATCGACATGGTTACGATGGCGTTGGTGGTGACATGTGCTGTAAAGGTCACAAATCTTGTCCTCCGAGGGAAGTCGCGGCTCCCCTCTTCGAACCCCTGCCACTTTTCCGCGCCAGCGCTACCGTAGGCGAAAGGTAAATTCCGGCACAAACAACAACAACTCCTGTCAGGCCGTCTACAACCGTCCGTTTTCGGTACTCCTGCTACGACTCGTGTTCCAGGCGGCGAACTCAGGTACCAAAAAAAAATGAAACTCACTCTGAAAGGACAAACAATAGGCCCTGAAGTAGTTCTTTCAAATCGTTGTTTCAATGGCCATCTGCCCTTACTCACGTTCGTGTTATGTCATGCCAGGTCCCGAAACAGCATCAACATGAGTCGACCGCTCCAACGTGATGGAACCTCCATCTGCAATGGAGATTGTTGGGTCAGTAACTACCCTGTACTCCGCATTCTAGAATCTATGCGCTCTTCTCTTCAGGGGTGAGGTCGAGAAGGGCCGCCTCCAACTCATGATATCAGAGGAAAAAAAGAAATGTGGACTTACTGCATCCATCTTCCGGAACAGAAAAGCGATCGAGTGCCTTGCCTCTTTCTCGCAAGCGAAGGACAGGGATTTAGCCTCTACGCTCAAGGCCCACTCTGTCAATATCTCGTTCCATTGCACCGGATTGCACAGACATGTGAAAGAGAGTTCACGGCCGTGCCAGTTCGTTGCAGACTCACATGCGTCTACCCGACGTGACGTCCGCACGATTTGAGTACATGGTCAGCGGCGTCGACACAGTTGTTGAAGGAGATCATGGCAGTGTCCCTAGCGTCGGCCCCGCATATACAGCAGAGCTCAAAGATGTTCAACTCCACATTATATTCCAGGATTCACAAGCGATAGCCTTGGCTCGCTTGAAGAACACCATTGCGAGTCAATATATTCATAACATGGAGATGCTGCAGCGTTACGCCACGATCGCAAATGGCTCGATCGCCGCATCGGTCTTGCACAACCTGCATACTGGGCCCATATCCCATTGCATCGAACTCAAGGACTAGTCACTCTTGTTTGTTGGTGTGGTATTCATCGACGTCGGCAACGTTCACTTGTACCGAACATCGCTAGGCTCACCGGTGCGCCTCTCAATGCAGGATCTCAACGGACGGCCGGTTATCGTGCGGCTCTTTCGATATGACGAATAGGTATGTGACTTGCACCACCCACCGCTCTCTTTCAAATTTGTTTCTTGTTATTGATGTAAGAGCATTGCATCACCGCTTATGCCGAACGGCTGCCTTTGTTCTTTCTCGTACGTTGTCAACATTGCGAGCACATGTTGTAGCTCCCTGCCACGCGCGTGAGTATACAAGCATCTTAGTAAGGTACTGCGTGTACCTTTAGCACAAAGCCGCGATTTCTATAACCAACATGTTCTAACTTTTCATACAGGTAGTCATTGTCGACAATATCAATCAAACCTGTGTTTGAGCCCAGTCACGTTGGATGTAATCCATCAATAACAATTGGTGTTTATATACCTCATCACTCAATCCTGTACGTCAAACATCATGAAACCAGAGACAGCATCGTAGAGAGCGTACGCTCGCGTATGCCCACGACCTGATGCGGCCGAAAACCTCGAATCTACAAAGTTTGCAAATGACGAATTACATAATCAACCAACGCTAAAATCGTTGGGAATATCTTCACGATCTCTGCAAAGTCGACGAAGTAGTCTCCCAGAGAAGCCCAACAAGGAATGCTATCCTAGCATGTATCCGGTGCATTGCTTTACCGAACTACAATGGTGGGTACCTTGACAGTGATCACCTTGGCACCGTTGATACAGTTAGCGTGCAAGGGTTATTGCGCCAGCGGTTCCGTACCGCGATCGCCCCGGACCGTCGAACGCGAAATACCCCCACCCTCTGCCCCGTGTGCACGCCCATTGTTTGAAGCCTCCACACTTATAGATCTTTTCACGCGCGTCTGTTGTTTGGTTTCAGGGCTATTTTGAGCCTCTGCGTATTCGCCTGTCAATACCCTAGACTGCTTCTCTGGCTCTCCTCGCCTTTGCGAAGGCAGACACCTGAGTTTTGGGTTTACCCCTAGAGCGAAGGAATCAATCCTTGCTCCGGGAGTAGATTCAAGTCTGACAGAAGGGTCCAGCAGTGCTAGTCTACGACTAATTGGTGCAGGAGTCGTAGCGCCGTGCTTGCCGTAAGTTCCGCGGAGCACACTACACCTGAGGCACGTCGAAATCCATGACGGCATTACATATTCGGTCGAGATACACAGCGGACGGGCCAAGAACTATCCGACAGATGTCATGCAGGTGCCAATTCAGTGCCAGGCTGTGGAAGCCGCTTCAAATGGGAATAAGGCGGTGGATATCGGACGGGTCACCGTGAGTTGATCGACTTGCTCTAGTTAGTAGCAAGGCATCCGGTACCTTGAGGCTTCCTGGAGACGGGCGACAATGTCACAAAAGGTACCGTAGTACAGCTCATTCTGCACTACTGTGGCTTATACGCGATCGAGATGCACGGATAGAATCAATTCCATGGTCACAGATACTTTCCCCAGATGCCTTGGTGTACACATTGTGTGGAGACCGACAGCCTCGTTTTCTGGTGGATATGCGCCTATTCGGCCCTGGAAGTCGAATTGGTCATGGATTTGTTGTACCGGCCGAGGAGTAAGGCAGTGCTCTCTCTACACGGCCGACGAGTTCGAAATGCCTGGTTCTGGTAGATGAATCGGTCTTTCGAGAATACAAAGAGCTGGAACAGCAGGCTTTACAAATGGGTCCACCGAGGTCGTATCTTGTCACGTTTGCATGGCAGCGGTGCGACTTCAGACACATGGTTGTGATGTTCACTGCACTTCGGCCCATCACTTGGGTTGCGAACACTGCTTTGGAAGGAATAGCGACGCACACCTGATGAATTTGGTGTGCTTTCATATCTGCGTTGGTATCTCAAACAAGAGGTTGTGATTCCATCCGAGGGTGCGCTGATTACAGCATTCTCGTCGAGTCCTCTTCGATGACGACACGAAGGCACGTTCACCGCATGTTCGTCGGACGCGTCGAAATGGCCGAATTCGAAGGGTTTGTAACACCTCGCCTTCCAGATTGAGTCAGAAGACATGTCCGAGCACCAAACATTATCGTAAGGTAGCCACCTTACATCTGATCAACCGGCCCACACGATCTTGTACCACAGTCAACGCAACGCACCCGCTTGGTTTCGGTTCCAAGCCACGCTCCCTACCACCTACTTGGGAATATTGCGCTTTGGGTTTTGGGCCATGTGAGCAAATCGTGGAACGTGAAGCCACGCGGAGGCACGTTGGTTCGACGCATCAGATCTCGCGGTGCATAATTTAGCCCGTTACACTGCCTCAGCGGTAGTTGCACGAGCGCCAGCAGCGAATTTTGACAGCGGACAGTCGCTTCGTCGGCATGCCGAACCTCAAGACAAATCATATGCAGGGCCTTTGCTTCTTGCACCTCCCAAGAACGAGTGTTCTGCATATCTCCTGCACAGTTTGGCGAGGCTGGGCGATCTGGCAGTGGGCTTTGCTCATGATCGTTTACCATGCAGACCCCCATTGAAAGTTTGCTTAGATAGCAGACAATTATCCGGAATATCGATGGCTCGGGTATCTTCGATCTGCCGGGAGTGGCCCAATGATCAGATTTTTTCCGCCTTGCGGGAGTACCTGCTTGTCTTAATTTAGTAGTGTTCTTACTTCAAGACTGTTTCTCCAGAAGAACCGTGCCACGATGACAGCTGGATGTTCTGATGACAACATCATCAAGGAAAATTGGTAACTACTAAGACTTGTTCGCGATAGTAGCCAGCGCTCTGGAGCGGTCGCAGCCTGGGGGTCGTACTGCATGGTCCATTGGTAACGTTGACACCTAGACTCCGCTCGACCCTTGCTCCTAGCCACTACTTTCCGCTTGTGCTACGTCGCTAGATAGCGTGGAAGGAGTGGCAGAAGTGATTTGTTTGTACTGTCAGATTCATAAGCTGAATAAGACAACTAGATGCTATAAATTACCACGGACACAACCGATTCCTGTATCGCAGCTGCAGCCGCCGATATGCATGCCGAGACATGGATATATGTGCCTCAGATTACAAGGCATATAGACAGGAATGTATTAGACGGCAACATCCAAATCTGACTCCTGCACAGGTGCCTGTTGCAGCTTACTGTACTAACGAAGACTCACGTACGCCGTGCAGATGTGTTTCAACAGCTTTCTCACTGTGTTTGGGACTGAAGACAACATCAGTGCTGTTGCTGGGATGACGGAGCCAGAAGTAATTGGATATGCGAGATAAGAACCCTTCTTCAAGGTCAGGTCGGCGGTCATTGCGAGGAAACGTTCAGGGGTAACATCCAAGTTTTCGACTGGCTTGTCACCGATCACCCTGTGGCTGTGGGCTGAATGTCTGGGAGTATCTGTACTGGTGTTGCTGCAAGGTTCGAGGTGTTCCACCTGTGGCGTGCGTGCCGGGTGTACCTAATCTTTCTTACATTTAGTATGCGCTTCGTGTTCAACCACCTATCACGACCTTTAAGGCATCAATTGTATCTCATTCTTGTTCACCGAGCCTGAAGTCTCGACGTAGGAGACTAACAGTCACTCCGGGCTTCAGATATTAGCAAAAAAGCATCCGCTGTCAACAATGTTAGCGGCGGTTGGAAGACGGGAGCTTCCTTGCTCACAATGAGATGGACTAGAAATTAACCGATTAAGATTGCATCTTGTCAAAAGCTGGGCTGATGAGTCCATTGTCCGGCTTCGCTTGCAGGCGCGATTCATGTTTTATGATGCCACTAGCAGGCATTGTTCGATCTGGACCAACTGCAGACGTACAGATTACAACTACATGTGTGTAGTCAGAACGAATCCAAATACTCGGGATGCCGGTGAAGCTTAAGGCTGCAAATTCGAAGTTGCGCCAAAACTTACCTACTGAGTGAATACCTTGTCAATAGTCATTCTAGCTATGGCTGGGGCAGCTGGTGGAGTAGAACACGACATGTCTGCAGGTAATCGTCGCATGGAGTATCTCTACGTCTTTACGAAGTCAAACTGAGCAAGTCATAAGCGAAGCACGCATTCGACTCACTGGGCAGCTCGCAAATCCTATTTGGATGATAGCTGCATAGTCTGGGATACTGAGATCGTGTTCTGTGCAGTAGGTTGGATCCTTCGTGGACAACACAACAAAGAATTGATAATTTGGGCCAAAGCCTCCAAGCGTGCCGCCAAATCCGAATGCATGATGATATCGATCGGTAGAAAAAAGGTGAGTTGAACGGCGCAACGTTGCGAACACCATACCCATTTTGACCTTAGATCCTCACATCAGCCTTGGACGTGCAGCCACCAATACTATCCTACAGTAGCCCTGCATGATCGCCACAGTGTATGGCTGCAAAGTCGCTCTTCAAAGACGCTGTCAGCCCTCTCGTGTGAGGCTCCATCAGTGCGGTGTCGCGGTGTTGTTGTTCCTATCGTGCGATAGCCACTTCAATTGGTGAGGAACAGACAGCTCAACGTGTCGAGTCAGCATGAGGCTACCCGGAGGGGAACCGTGTGTCGTGAGATTGTACCCTGAGAATGAACTTATGCACGTCTGACGGGCGCAGCGTGAATACCTCCGCAGCGGATATTTCTCCTACTAGGTGAGACACTGCCTGAGGATCTGTATGAGAGCCTTACGAGGTGGATCCCGCTCCGCCCCCGCCCAATCGCGTCATCGCGGAGATTTTATCTCACTGTGCGGTGACGATCGCAGTCGTGTCGGGAGGATGCCCATCAGCGGAAGTCGTCCAGGTCGATCGCCAGCGCTTCTTGTGAACGGTATGAAGTGACAGGCGCCCAGCATGCGCGACCCAATTGAAGCCTTCGCATTCCAATGACCCCTCTTTGGCATCAGCCCACCAAAGCCTTCATGCATCTCTTATCGGATGGCTCTCGATGCCACAATACTGCTGTTACGCTTCGGCTGCTTCTCTAGATGTTTTCTTGCCAAGAAGCGGTTGAGATCTACGACGCACAATCTCTATACAGGAAACAAACGCGCTTAGGATCATCGCCATTCCTGGATTCGGCCCCTGTTCGTCCCAGCTAGCATCGACGAAGCCTCATCCTTGCCGGGGAGAAGCAGGGACCTTTTATCAGTGCGATGAAGCCACCAGGAATATATGCACCAGCCATTGCAGGCGTCATCAAGTATGCAAGGCCGCCTTGTGGCCACCGCCATCGGCCGTCGACGCGTTGAAGCAGCTTGACCCTCAAGTAAGTAGAAAACAGGTCTGTTAGATTGTTAGATGCTGGGACAATGAATTGAAAAGACGTTGAATTGAGCAATGCAGCACAATGACTGGCGGAGCGCATCGGTGTTCATTCGAAGCCATCAATATATGGCTTGCCTTGGGCCGGTTATGCACTATCATGGCTAAGAGCTTCTTGACATCGCTCAAGCTTGTCACTACGTCTGGTAGTGCATTCCACAATTTGGCGGGGGTTGACAAGTAACAATTGAAGAACGAACCCTGACGTGCAGGGCGCCTGTATGTTATTCAGACAAGTGTTCGCGATACAGGTCAAAGCTGCGTCGTTGGGCCTGTCGGCTCATGCCAGGGACGTGAAACGATAGATTGATCTTGTTGGGGTGTAGAGTTCATGAGATCCACCCGTGCGGCACCAACAGTCGGAAACAGATGGCATTGTTTCAACAATAATCGAGTATTTCCAGAATACCCACCACGAGTCTCTTACGTTCTAGTGCCAGATCCTTTGCTGCCAGTGGGGACATGGTACTACAATACCCATCACCACCTCGAGATCACCCGGATCCTCGCGCTCCCCAGTATGGCACAGCCCGCGAAACATTGGTTAGAGCGTATTACCGGATCAAACCCTGTTGGGCGGATCTCCTGCTCGAAGCAGCGTTCTTTTGTGAAGGATCGACGTTTAAGGCTGGCTGTAAGCGTAATGAACCCAGATCCGTAATCGCGAACACTTGCACGCTCCCAATTGGAGACTGGTGTCTCGATTTCGTTGGTTGACATGTCGATCACAATACGTTACATTGTTCAGGTAGCCTCAAGTCTATAATATGTCGCTAGACACTACAGCGTACGCCGGCCACTGTTGCATCATGTAGAGAAAGGAAGCTGTCGTGAAAATTACGCGCCGGACAGACGCTGCAAATTCGGAGATTGAGGCTCCCGTGAAAGTGTTGCGATGGTCTGAACCGGACAACCAAAACCACTAGGTTAAAGTGGCAGCTTCCGCGGGAAATTATAACGTCCATGATGCCCAAAAGAATGTTGCATGGACATGTCACCGAATGCCAATTGATCGTGTGTGCAACAAACGGTACAGCTACGAAGAGCCTTTTCAGAGAGTGTAGTCTGAGCCGCGATAACGGTAGTGTGATTGCACTTGATCACGGCTCGAGGAACATCCTGATGCGGTCTCTGTTATGGACTAGCAATGAAGCGGTAATAGACGATAACAGCGACCGAGTCACGTGCGACACGTGATTGGGCTCACGATGCTAGCGAAAGCTTGAATGACGATGATCACTCGGTTGCGATAATTATAGACGGCTCGGCTTAGCGCCATTGACGCACGATGAAACGCATCTTGAGCAAATGGCTAGCTCATTCCAAAGTACGGGAGCTGTCGACCGGATGAGTCTCTATGCGACGACGAGAAGTATAACGTTGCCAAAGCCTACTTGGATTGGGTGACAAGGCGTGCTCGAGGTCCCACAAAGGTGATACTGTCGTGTACCAGAGACGCACGATCCGGCGGCCACGTCAGGGTCCTCCACCAGGATACAGTCAAGCATTCCTCTTGAGACGGGCGAATAGAGAGCCAAGCAAATTTGATGTGGCTACTGCGTCCAGGACTGGCACGACTGGAAATCGGCTGCTGTCAACCACGACTCAGCCGCGTGTGCTGACAATCTGCCTAGTTGCGCAGTGCTTATCACTGCCCGTGAGAGCGTTTGAGCGAAACATGGTCTCGTATCCGTCGCTTCACAAGCCAGAGGCCAAGGTCAGCACTGCGACGTCAGTTCTGAAGAAATTGCGAAGGAACAGCTGGTATGCCTCACGTCTTGGGCGTAGCTTCCGACTTGCCGTTCGTGCTCATTCGCCGCGTCGGACAGCAGTAGTCGAATTGTGACAGTAATAATGCCGTTGTATTGCAGAATACATTACACCTGTACGGCTGGCTTGTTCAGGCTGCGGGCGCGCTTGATGGTTCGGTTCACAGACCACGGTGGCTGACACGGGCTCGGCGCGCCATTCCCCGTAACACGACAAACCCTCCTCCACCATCAACCTAGCTCATGGCAGCCGGCCCAAGGACTATCCCTGTGTAGGCTGAGTCTTATCATCAACGCCGTGCAGCAACCCCTGGTCGCCCAAACGAGATTCAGCACTAACCAGGTTCAGCCTTGACCCACCCAAGAGCCTGGCGCTGCTGCATGTAACTGCGAGGCACTAGCTCGTCGCTCTCGCGCTCAGTTGATGAATGCATCGCTTTTCAGATGCATACCCTACGCCCCTCGTTGGGAAAGGCACGGGCGTTGAATCCACACGCACCTTGATACGCTTAGTAGTACTCCACTGGCGTTGAACGGTCCGTAGCCCACACCTTCCTCTCCCAGCCGCCCATACTCTATCATTTTGAACTCTCCATTGCTGCTACTTCTTCCCCATATCCATTTGTTAGGTATCAATAAACCTGGGCCTTCTCTTGTCTCTGATATCTTTTCAGCACAGCCAGCGGAGTAACCCTGCAGTCAGCTCCACAGCCGTACACATGTCTTCGGTCTGACTTCTCAGCATACTAAACTGGGATTTGACCTGACGTTCGCTATTTCCACTCCTAGCCCCATACCGGTATTGCAAGCCGTTCTAGCCTAGGGACACGCAAGAAAGCGGAAGTTTACGTCGACCACTTATAACGGATTACACGTCCACCGAGCTTGGTCAACAAGTGTCCGCGGTCACCCCAAGCCACATTGACATAGTCCCGCTGTTGCCACTACTCTCATCACTTCTTCCCCACCTTGATGTCGTTCGTGTTGACTCCACGCTAAAGGATCGGTGCTGCAAACTTCCCCATTGGTTTCTCCTGGACGTTATCTGCAATTATTCCCAAGGCTGCTTCAACCATTCTCAACCCACCTATCGTCCAAACGGTACACATTGACTTGCGACGTCCAAGATGGTGTTCTGTACCTATTGTGGCCAGTCCTTTACCAGAGATGAGCATCTGGAAAGGCATATCTTGACTCGTAAGTCTAGATCCTGTCGCAGCTAAACCCCGGCTTCTCATCGATCCTCAAGCTGAGCTTACCACCTTTTAGATACCAATGTCAAGCCTTTTAAATGCTTTACCTGTCACATGAGCTTCGCTCGACGGTATGTGTTCCTCTTCCAGCTCTTTAAGAGTTCCTTTGACCTTATTACTTTACTGACAGTCTTGTAGAGATCTTCTGCAACGTCATTACACAGTACACGGGCGTAACCAGAACAACGAAGAAGGCCTTCCGATTCAAGGGATAATTCCAAAATCCGCCGGTCGAACGCCCATCGCCTGTAGTAACTGCGCGAAAACAAAGACGAAGTGTGACAAGAAGTTCCCTTGCAGCCGGTGCGCACAAAGGAACCTCAAGTGCACGCTACGGCCGACTCGAAGGGCTTCGAAGAACGTAAACAGGATCGGTGTTCCTCCAGAGGACGCATCGAGCGGGGGTTCCAGTGATAATGGAGGCAATGCGGAACCTCATAATACTTCAGCGGGTAATTCTCCGGCCCGTGAAGTGCAGCCCCCACAGGTCAATGGTCAACCTTCTCCTCAGCTGCTCCAGCAACAACCTCCACAAATTCCTAATGGTGTGCCTCAACGACAGTCGCAGTCTCCGTCAGCACCGCAGTCGAGGCAATCCTCGATCTCACAACCCGTTCAGCCGCCTCCAGTCCCAACGCCCGAGGAGAAGCATCTCCAGCTTCCGCTGTCTCACACTCCTCCCTTCTTCGACCAATCACCACCACACACAATACCACAGCCACCTACACTTCTTTCGCCGTTACCCACGCCAGGTAACATGGTCAACGGGTTCATGACCTCGACACCCATGTCTGGATACGACGACTTTGTACGATCTGGAGGCCGATCCGATCCGGAGACAAGTCCCTTCATGATGGATCCCTGGAGCGGTATACCCATGAGCGCAGAATTTGACACCATGCGGATAGATCCCTCATTAATGATGTCTATGAATATGGACATCAGTATGGGTCCTCCTGCAGAGGGTATTCTTGGGATGATCCCTGAGATGTCGCCCACCCACGCTTTCGGACCGGTCCAAACACCTCTTCAAACACCTCGAATGGACGAGACCTTCTCGGATCTCCAGATTGGAAGTTCGGCATCAATGTTCTACCCCTCAAATCGGCACTCGTCGATTGCAGATGCGGGTATTCCAGATCTCGGTGCTATTGTCGCTGCGCAAGACGGCTGGACTGTCTTCCGCTGCACTCCCTCAATCCCGTCAAGCTCGTGTCCTCGAACCGCACGATTGAATCTTGAGCGATTGGAACTCAGTCTAAAGAACCACGAGGGTTGGAGCAACTGGTCGCCTTCCTGGGATGAATCTGACTTCCAGCAAGAAGGCAGGATCACGGTCGCAAAGCTCCAGGAGAACACAAGAGACAAGCTACTCGCGATCACTCAAAGTTTCTTGCACAAAGCCCTTGACATTCACAAGGATGCAATGAGCAATTCTTCCAGCAGTGGCGAGTCTCCAGGATCCAGTGCGTCTCTGTCGAACTTCATTATTCTACCACCTGCTCGCGTCCTGGAGTACTTCCTCAAATCTTATGCCAACTCTTTCGAACGATACTATCCCACCTCTTCCCGTGGGCTCCTGGACACCAACGAGCTAATGCAGAATTACAACGACAAAGCTTCGAGTTTGTTGATTCTCATGATGATCGCTCAAGGTGCCATGGCTATTCCTTCGATGGAAGCGAGGTGGTTGACTGGTGGCATTACTGAGGCTTGTCGGATTTCACTGTTCGATCTGATCGAGAAGAACATCATCATGGCCGGTGATCCCATCGTCCTTCGTGCTGCCCTTCTTTTTACTGTCCAAGCTGCTTGGAGCGGCGACAAGTGGCAGATGGATATCGCCATGGGTCAGCGTGGAATGTACTTTTCGATGCTGCGACATTCGGGCATCTTGGATGCTCGTCCAGCGGCTACACCACAGATGAACGGAGGTGCGTCGACAGAGGTTTTGTGGCGGGAGTGGTTGCAGCAGGAGGCTCGGAGTCGGTAAGTAACGAAATCTCTGTGTGCCTTCGGGACAGCCTATCACGTGAGCTTGCCTTACTAACAACTTACAGTCTCATCTACTCCTGGGTTATGGTCGACCAAGATCTGTCACTATTCCATGATACAGCTCCTCTGTTCTCTGTGACAGAGTGCGGTGCTCCCATGCCTGATTCAGACAGTCTCTGGCAAGCTCAGAATGCCACAGAGTGGTCTCAGATTTTCAACCAAGTTCATGAGTTCTCCAATGGGTTCTCTTCAGTCGGTTCTGGCGCCAGGCCGGCCAGTTTGAAGGAACTCTTCCGTCACTTCTTGGACGATGAGATTGTCGTCCAAGATGTACAAGAGATTCACCTCACTCCCATGCATCTGCGTCTGCTTCTCCATCCTTTACAGACTCTCGTGAACCAATATTGTCAGCTCCTCAGCTGCTTCTCCGATAGTGTTGCATCAAGATCCCGGAACAGGGCGCTCACTGCGGCGTCGACACGAGTTCGGCTCGAGGAAGTGCAAGCCCTTCTGGGACGGTGGTTTGATCTTGCACAAAGGTATTTGAAGACCAATCCGACATGTCCTCTAATGCAAGCCAATCTGGTCATGTTCCATCTAATTAGCATGAATGCCGTGACCAGCTTCCCGGAGATCGAGAAGCTAGCTCGGCGAGAGGGTGTCGATGGTACGTACCAGCAAATGCTGTGGCTACACAAGAAGTGCATCTCAGATGTACAAGAAGCCATCACGCATGCTGGACAAGTCCTTCGTTTAGTCAGGGAAATGCCACGAGGAATTCGTCCACCATGGTGGCCGGGTGCGGTGTACCGTGCCTCTCTTGTCTTGTGGACAGATGCATTGACACACAATGAGTCTGTCGGACCTCGCCAGCAAGGCGCCGCCTTCCCGATCGATCGCTTGTCGGCGGATCATCCGACAGTACTCAGGTACTTATCTCGCAGAGATGGTATCCCAACTTTGACCAAACTGGACGGGACACCGGTACCACTGGACAACGGCTTCTCAGTACTGTCGCACAGCATCGATGTGATCGATGAAGGTGTGGCGACCAGATTCTCCGACGGCATCCGCAGCAAACTGGAGAAGCTGGCACGCGGCTGAGTGTTCTGCTTCGGCAGTTTTGCTTTTCGTTTCTTTGTTGTCAAGCCCTTAATGGGCTCTTTTCGTGGCGTCGTAACGTCGTCTGTTCAACTTCATCTGCTTTTGTCCATCTCTTCTTCATAGATATTCATCAGCAGCGAGAACATAGCTGCTCTAGGGTATTGAGGCAGTGATCCTCAGGACTTTTCTCATGTATGGCGTTGGTGGGCAAACACTCGGTAGTGGCGTTGGCCATGACGGTCGAGGCCATCGGTTTCATTTTTCAATACATTCATCAACTGCATCATGGTCAGTAATGTATAGTACATAGCGATGGGAACAGGCAGTTGCCACGAGTAGCAAAGGAATATGAATATTTACCTTATCAAGGCGATGACGATGAGTGATGGTGTTGTGGGTCATGGGATGCGAGGATAGTCGTAAGCGGGGTTGGTGTCTGCTGCCCCTGGGTCTACCAATGAGGATGGGAGGCTGACACTCAATGATTGATGAAGACCTTTCTCTTAGTGCAGCACCTCTGATTCGAGCCTTTGCTTGGGTCTATCAGTGTCTTGTCGAGGATGAGCGAGCAGTCTTCGTGCAACCGTCCACAAGCACCGCGTATATTCATGTGCTCGGTGTGTTACCTCTCTCGTCGACGATATTATCTTGGTATCGCACTTTCGTCCCGCATGAACGTTTCGAGTGCCATCGTTAGGCTCCGCGTGTGTCCTACTGGACTTAGTGATTGGTCTCTTGAGCAGTCGAGTACTGGCAGCGGCGTCGAGAAGGACCCTTCGAAGCGGTGTGTAAGGACACGGCACGAAGATGGCGGGGCACCAAAGCTAGATGCTCTATGAGAGTTGCCATCTTCTCAAGTCGCAGGACGAGCGGGTAGTAAGCACACAGCCTTTGTTGGTGGAGAAAGTATACAAGAGAGCATGACCCTATCTTTGTTAGTCCGTAGGTTTGTGGAAGGCATCCGCCATACTGCAGTATCATTAGGGTCTTCTGAGAGCATCCAGGCTTCAACCAAAGGTGATGAAGAGGAGTGACTGCCGGCTACTGCGTCCGAGCCTTTCTGCAACATGAGAGCCAGCTCAACGGTACTGCCTAGTTCGAGCTCAGTGGGTTCCTGATCATCGATGACCCTGGTAGGTGGGGGATATAAGTGGAGGCTTCAGTGCAAGAGTAAGTATCATTCTCCTAGGTTTAATCCCGATACCATAGAACCACCAGCTGCAGAGAGTATGGACCCAGGTATTATCAACAATCTGCATGAAGAGAAGCAGGTAGGATACCCCACACTACACCTTCTGCGCTTCGCTTCTCCTCTTTCCCCGGGTGAATACCTGCGTCGTCCGTAACACCATAGATGCGCAGGGCCGTTTTCAGGCTCTGCAATGTATCGTAGATCCCGGGTGATCTGGGATCGCCTGAGACCCATCATTATATCCCGCACCATTGGTACCGTATCCACAGTTTCTGTTCAATTGGATGCCCACATATTCTTGATGACCTGTATGGAATAGACTTACTTGAGTAGGTTAACTCCAGATCTCACAGGTCGCCCAAGCTGTCCAGAGGCGTGTGGTTATATGCAACACAGTCCCGTATCACAATGACGGGCATCGATACCAAGACATCCTCCTGCAGCCTCTTTGCTTGATTAGCTTACGCGTTCGTGATGCTGTACCCAGTGAGAATGCTGAGTTCAATTTCTTATTAGCTCAGTGGCTTCTGAATGGTCGACAATGCTTCGCTTTCCTGCAGTTCGAGCAGTGGCTTCACACCATATTGCGACGCCCTACGCCATATATCACTGCCCACTAAGCAAGACCTAAGATTAAGTGCGGTCCGTTTCCATGGTCTGCACCTGACCTGAGACCTGCTAGACCTACGGATGCCCGCACCAAAGCCGTAGAGCATACAATGGTGGACCGTGCGGTCGGACATCGACATCAACATTGGGTTTCAAGAAGTTAACTACATACAAAAGCACCGTCTAGCCATCTAAACTCACCGGTAAGTCGGCGCATGGATTCACCGACGTATGCACCCCTCGATCAGAGACGTTTAGTTCCACGGTTGTTGTGCCGCTTCATTCGAGCCGCTCGTACTCATGCATATTGTAGATCGTTGGTGTAAGGATCTCCAACCGTTCAAATTAAGCTTAGCTTGATGAGGGTGATGGGTAGTAACTCAAGCAATCATGATGGAGTACAGCTTTCCAGTAGGTCACTGTGAAGCAGAACCGGACTGCCTCATAGGAAGCCCACTCTTGTCTCCTTCCAGCCTGAGTGAACTGATCCGGGGAACTACTCAAGACCCTCACAGTAGGTCCGAAATTAGCTCTGCCGAACACTGAAACGTGACTACCTACAGCACTGACGTACAATCTCAAGTAAACACGCAGGGAGTACACCTTTACACTCGTTGAGGCTCCAGGAAGCGGTGAGGTGTCAATTCCAATCTGTACACGACATCTCTTTGCATGCACGGTACTACATTGCAGAGTAACACTGTGTTTGCTCTAGCTTCAATTGAGGGTAGATCTGGAGAAAGCATGCCAGGGGCAGCCTCTTCGCCCACCGGTACCTTCTGGTACGCCTAACCTCCCCAATACCTTGGGAACAATCGGTGATTACGAAGTGATGTGCATGTCCACGGCAAAAACAAGATTCGTTGTAGCTCACCGGAAGTCCCTCACAGATGCCGGCTGGTTCTTTGCCCGCGGATCGCTCAAAGTTCCTCAGTTCTCTAAGATTGCATGAGTCTAGCTGACAAGCTCCATCTTGGAGCATCCGTTCATTCTTGCTCTTTGTCAGTTGTGTCATGGCATTCAGTCTCGGCCACTGTCCGGCGCAAAGCAATCCGCGCGACGGTATTCGTAATCTATAGGGGGCGCAAAAGCCCAAATTCTATCACTCAACTTTCTTCTCTCCAACCTCGGAAGGCTCTCAGCTTGCTCCCTATCTTGAGAGGGCCCGACTCCATCACTGTACTCCTGGTAATCGTTCGTTTGTTTCCACCTTTGCAAATGTTCGCAATACCACTGCTGCGGCTTTCTCCTTCAGGATGATGACGACTCTTGCGCGCAGAGAAATCCGATATGGCTTAGTAGAGGTAAGTCGATCTGGTTCAGTGATGCACGTCTCTCGATCTTCTTTGTAATACTGGTACTGACTTGGGGCAGCTCGTTCGAAAAGCAAATATCATGCTAGTGTTGTGGTCAGATTCACAAATCGGTTTCTCCTACACGCTTTCGCTATGAGGCCTCTCCAGATGGACAATGATGCTCAGCATACGACATCAAGTTATACTTTGATATCAGCCAAGGACCATGGAGTGGATCTTGTCAAAACGTGATGATGCTGAAGGTGGGTAAGTACATCGTTGTATCCTCATTTTTCAAGCTCCTCACAGTACACAGTCCATCAGGAACAAGTTCACCTCTCAATTCGAAGGCCATCGTCCATCCAGGGCATGACGATATGGAGTTGAAGTGAGGTTTGTGGGTGGTCCGTGCTTCGGCTCCCCTCGTCACTGTTGTTGAATCCGGGCGTGAAACACACCTTTGCCGATCCATCTCGGAGTCCTCGGTACTCCTAGTGGAGAACTCGAAACGGAAGCCAAGAACTATGATGGGGATCCCTCTGCTTGTCAGGACGCCGTGTGTTAGGTGAAGAGTTGGGGAGATCAATCCGAAGAGCAGCCACACCTGGAGCTGTCAACGCTAGACCCGCCCGAGCGTAGAATCTCCGCATCAACACCTCGTCAGTCTCGTCATCATCAAGAGCTTTTGGGAGGTTTACTTCATCATTGAGGCTGGATTTATTTTCGGATCTCTTAGTAGCACACGGTTGTTCCCGGCAAACACTGGGAGTCGCACTCATTGTGTTTCTGCGACGCCGGTAACTGCAACTTAAGCACGGTACGCCTTCTCACAAACTGCAAGATATTACCATAACTCTGCCGAAAATAGAACTCTGGTAAACTCTCATTCTATTCGCAGTCGACAAAAAAAGATGTTTCTGTTCATGAAACCAACAGGCGCGTCACGAATAACATGGTGTTGTTGTTCGCTTGCTCGCGAGTCATCCAATGGGACCGGCCCCTGAGCGCCTCGGCCCCTCCTTCCGGCTACTTTTCTCGAGTAATCGTGTAGACACCTCGACTAACCTGCGGGGCCTACTCTACGGACTGGTGAGCGGCGCAGGTACACGCAGTTTCAGCCCTAGGACTCTCAACACTCGGACGCGATACTATGCTCCGACCCGGAGACGATGGATGAATTGTACGGCGAGCGCAAAGGCCGACGGGCGCCAGATGTCACGACAAACTACAGTTTGAGTGCCGCTGGAGTCCCGAGTCACAAAACAGTATATATGTTCTGCTCTTCACACTCGAAGTAAACCATCATCAGCTTCCAACTCACATCCATTCCAACATCTACACAGAAACCTTCAAGGTTCTCGCAACTACACACCTTTCCACCCCCAAATCCAAATCCTACATACACAATGTCTGCTGCTCCTGCTAGCTGGTCCCTCGAGGGCAAGGTCGCCGTTGTCACTGGCTCTGGTAAGCTCCAATGAAGCAATTGGCATCAGCAGAAGTATAATCTAACTCCCATAGGCCGTGGTATCGGAAAGGCGATGGCTATTGAGCTCGGCAAGCGCGGTGCTAAGGTCGCTGTCAACTACGCCAACGCCATTGAGGGTGCTGAGGCAGTCGTCAAAGAGATCAAGGCACTCGGCAACGGTGCTGATGCACATGCCTTCAAGGCCAACGTTGGCAACGTTGAAGAGACTATCAAGCTGATGGACGACGTTGTTGCACACTTCGGCAAGCTCGACATCTGCTGTTCCAACTCTGGTGTTGTCTCCTTCGGTCACTTTGCCGACGTTGAGCCTGAGGAGTTCGACCGCGTCTTCAACATCAACACTCGTGGACAGTTCTTTGTCGCTAAGGAGGCGTACAAGCGCATGGAAGTCGGTGGCAGGATCATCCTCATGGGATCGATCACCGGTCAGGCCAAGGGTGTGCCCAAGCACGCCATCTACTCTGGTTCCAAGGGTGCCATCGAGACCTTCACCAGGTGCATGGCTATTGGTAAGCTCAATCGTGGCAGCGACTACAGAATAGCAGCTAATAATTCCCAGATGCTGGTGAGAAGAAGGTTACCGTCAACTGTGTCGCCCCTGGTGGCATCAAGACCGACATGTACCACGCTGTCTGCCGTGAGTACATTCCCGGAGGTGACAAGCTCAGCGACGACCAGGTCGATGAGTACGCCTGCACATGGTCTCCCCACAACCGTGTCGGTCAGCCCATCGACATTGCCCGCGTTGTCTGCTTCCTCGCCTCGCAGGATGGTGACTGGGTCAACGGAAAGGTCATTGGCATTGACGGCGCTGCCTGCATGTAAACGGTGTCTCGACTTGAAATTTCTTTTAGCCTTTTGTTACGAACCATGGCCTGATATTGAAGCATGAATCGGCGTTTTCTTCATAGTAGAGGAAAAGAAATAATGGAATAATGAAGACTTCATATGTATGCCTCGCTTTCCAAGTGATGACTGAAATCGTACATAATGGCTCCAAAATCGAACGTCACAGCTTGATAAACGTTCCAAGATATACTCAAGCTTTTTCTGGCAATCGATGGACTGAGCCTATTCAGTTCTGCGCATCGCAAGGCTGACGATGGTGTCTTACAACTGTTCATTCGTCGTCGAAACAATCTAGGACCAAGAGGTTCGGGTCTCGTACCTGTGGTGCCAGTATCGCGGTGTTGCCGTTTCCATGACACCCTGTCTTCTGTTGCAGAAAAAGCAGGATGTAAGCACACAACCTTTGATGGCTGAGGGAGCATCAAAGAGAGCCTTGATCTGTTTTCAGTAGTCTATAATTCTGTAAAGGACTAGGGTGTACGTGTGTTATACTGGAGTACTGTCAACATTATTTTGATAAATCCCAGATTTCAGTTCTGCTGGCTGCCACGTCCGAGCTTCTCTGCAACATGAGAGCCTCTCTATTGAGCTTGTGACGTAGCTTTACGCTAGAGACCAAGATGGCTAGCGTGGCCGGTGTCACTAGCGTGGGAAGTGCATCTCGAAACACCACTCTAAACATCATCGTCAGACCATCTCAACATATCTCAAGTTAACTTCACAAGGTCGCGAAAGAGGCAACAGATGCACTACGGTTTGCTATCGCCTCATCGTCTTCTTGTTGGGATGACGATAGAGCGCTGGGATGTGAAGCTATGCCGAGTTTCCACAAGTCGGCTTCATGCGCTGAAGTTTGCACGCATTTTTCAGGTCGTAAACAATCTTCACTGCAGTCAATAGTCATTTTCCGGAAGTAGTGGTGGCCGCTCACTGGATTCGCTCGCCAAGCATTTTGATATGCTTCACAATGCTTCTGAAATTAAAGTTACCCCACAACTGGCACTACGCACTGAGCATCGCGAACGAACGAATCAAGAACACAGAGCACTGAACATCAGCGGATCACTTCGGGTGTTACTGTAGAAGAGCCGTCTTGTTCGGGAGTAGGGTCGAGTTCTTCGTCGCGAATCTACCAAACCAAACGCTCCATCTGGAGTCTGAAACCGAACCTGCACTGAAAAGCCACTTCGCCACCTCGGGATCACGCTTGGCCGATACCAAAACTGCAAGATGTAGGTTTCGATGTCTTGGACAGTCCAGAAATCATACCTTCACTGCATATAGCGTGAACCCTCAGGTGTCAAGGGGCCTCGGACGTCTTCGTTGCTAGCAGGACCTGATGTCGGAGCTATTCGCCATACACCTCTGCAGCATGATCATGAAACTCTACCAACGGAAACGGTCTGGCCGGTGCCAGTTCCGAAGTCATGCACGAGCACCAAGACTTCTCTTATAGACCTGGCCGCCACGGAAAGTCTTGTGCTACCTCTCAGCGCAGCAAGACTGGTCAGTGGCTTCGTCGTTCCTTTCTTCGTTCCCATTAATCTTCTATTATTTCATATTTGTACTTAATATTTGTTAAACGCCCAGGTGGCTATTATTCTAACTCAAAATGACGTCTGGTACTGTCTCCTCTCTCATGCTGCTCTTGTTGAGCAGCACTGCATTCGCACAGCAGCAAGTGCAATACAACCAAGTACTTAATGTCAATGGAGATGTAAGTAATCATACACCCACATGTAGTTATGATCAAGGCTAACAATCGTAGATGGACCTTAACTCCTTCATCTTCCCTGACCGCTCCAAGGTCGAGACATACTCGCAGAAGCAGCAGCAGATAATCGTTAATCAACAACAACCTGCCATTCCTGCCAACCAGGTCACTGGCTCGACAGGACAGCCTTTCGTTGCTATCACTACCCAGTCGATGACCATCAGCACCAATGGCGCAACAGACCTGGTCGGTGGCCAGGTTGAGATGGCCATGACCATGCAGAACCTGCAGAACGCCGCTGTTCAACCCGACAACACTTACGTTGCCATGCTCTCGCCCGACCGACAAAGCTGGATGATCCAGGAGACCATGAGGAGCGTCAACACCACTGACATGACCGTTCGTATGGTCAAGCGCAACCAGCTTGACGGAGAATACATGGTTGTTGGTCGTCAAACCGTTGAGACCAACACTCTTGTCACGCCTTTCGGAAGCGATGGCTCTACTCAAGTCGCTATCCAGGGTACCGGTCTTCAGGAGAACGAGTTCCAGGACGGCTTCAGGATGTCCACTCGCGCTACCCAGCCAATGCTCATGAACGTCGATGTCAAGGACGGTGTGGACTCCGGTATGCTGTCTGCCCTCCAGGGCCAGGCACCTGTCAACGACTACCGCTACTCCGTCGTCTCCAACCTCGCTGCCGTTACACCCGACCTCAACCAGCAGGTTACTGTCGTCCAGATGCCCAGTATGTACATGTTTCTTGTTTTTGTTGGAATCAGGCTAACCCCACCACAGTCAACGCTGTTCGTATCCAGAAGATGATGCAAGCCATGGGTGTCCCCCCCACCGGTCAGGTCGCCATCGCCGTCGCCCAGCGCGGTGTCCTCCAGAACCCCGGTGGTGCTACAGGCCAGCTCCAGGGTGTCGGTGCTCCTACCCAGAAGCGTGGTCTCTCCCGTGACAACTTCAGGAAGGAGATTGCTGCTCGCCAAATCAACACCGGTACAAACAACCAGGGCAACACTGGCGGTACACCCACCAACGGCAACAACCCTGTCGCTACCCAGCTTCTCCTCTCCCCTACCTTCACTCCCGTCCAGGCCAACGCTGTTCTCGACCAGACCAACATGCGTATTGCTGTCCCCGTCCGCCAGGTCGATGGAGAGTACATTCTCGTTATGCAGATGATGGGTGCCGCTGCTCCTCAGGCCGCTCCTCAAGCTGCTGCTCCCGCTGGCGAGGCTGCACCAGCTGCTGCTCAACCCGCAGCTGCGCCTGCTGCCCAGCCTGCCGCCGCCGCTCCCGCTGCTGAGTCCACTGCCCGTCCCGCCGCTGGTGCCGAGCCCGCCGGAGCCAGCGAAGCTCCCAAGGCAGCCACCGAGTCTCCCGCTGCCGAGAAGCCCGCCGCTGAGAAGCCTGCCGCAGAGAAGCCCGCCTCCGCCTCCGAATCTGCCAAACCTGCCGCAGAAGCCGCAAAGACCGAGTCCTCATCCGCCCCCGAGGCTTCCAAGTCGGAGCCCGCAGCCAAGCCCGAGCGCCGCCAATCCTCGGACAAGAAGGACAAGTACGGACTCCCCGAGGCGCCGCTCGGTGCCGTCATCATGAGCATGAAGCAGATTGACGAGATGGCCTCGATGGTCACATGGGGTGGTCAGGCGCCCATTACGCAGATGATGAATGACTACGTCAAGGCACAGACTGGAAAGGGTCTCGATAGCCCCACGAACGGCACTAGCACTGCGGCTGCAGGCTCTGCGCTCGCTGGTATCACCGTGTAAATGTCGCATTGGGGAGGGGTAGGAAAAAAGGGGGAACCTGCAGTAGGAGACTGTGTCTTCGCTGCAGAGGGTTTCTTCTTACGAACATAGGGGAAGGAGAGAGATACCGATATGGAAATAGTAGTAGATTGTAGTGTTGAAGTAATGGAGTGTCTGCTTGCCATATTCTTTTTCTTCTTCATGTATCTACACGATGTGTTCTTTCCTCACATGCACTCTCTCTTTCTCTCTCGAGACACACACTCAGTCACCACCCTATCTCCACATTCCATACCAAAGAGAGAAAAAAAAACTCCCGGATACGCCACCGTCCGACGCCAATATATCGCGCAGTGTGCGTTTCACGAGTCCACTGCGGCGCAGCATGAAGTGTCTCGAGTATTTGTCGTTGAGGAGGTGGCGGTGTTGCGTCTCGTCTCGTTTTGTCCTGTCTCGTTGGGAGTGGTATGGGGTGGGGTGAGGTGTGGCGAAGCAAAGCATCAAGTGGGCGACTGAGACAGAATGCGCATAAGCCGACATGCCGGTATGTACATACATAATTGATAAGTTTGGTAAGTTGGGTTAAGAAAGCAGTACTATGCTGTGAAAGATTCGGAACCGCGATTGATTGATGTTGGAGAGACGCTGAACGCCTGTTATAGTTTTACACAGTATACAAAGAAGGTAGTAAGTAGGGTAAAAATCAGCCTAAGCATAGTATGTACAGAGCGGTAATCTATGCTCTGTACATATTCGCTGCAACGTGCCAATGCTCTTCAGATTTAGACAGCAGAGTACACGGCTGTCACGCCCCTTCCGCATTCCACTTTCTGCTCGATCTCGACTGTGCGCCCGTTGACCTTGACCTTAGCCTTGGGCGAGATCTGGAACCGATGCATTTCCTTCTCCCTCTGCTTTCCTACCATGCTGACGCTCGCAGCGCGCTCGTTCTCGGCTTGCTGGTCAAGGGGCTGGATGTATGTCGGTGTGGCGACGTTGCTTCGCTTGCCGCTGCCGATCTGGTAGAACTCATTGTTGCCCCAGAATAGGATGTCGCGGCCCCAGTTTGTGTCGTTCTCTGTCAGCTTGCTCTTCTTGGTGGTGACGACGCTAGCGACATTGTTCATGATGGCCGCGGCGTGTGTCGCGCCAACGGAGATGTTGTGCAGCCTGATTGGAATCGCGCTGTTGGAGGCCTCGTCCCATTCAAAAAGGCCTGAGAAGGTGGGGATCTTGGTTGGGTCGGACTGTGTGTGGATCCAGCGGCCGACGCCGAGTTGACCTGTCAGACCGTGGCCGAAAGCGAAGGTATCGGCTGTAACGCGGCTGTCGTTGCCTTTGCTGGCTTCGACAGTCAGGTAGGATGTGTTGCCGCCAGCGAAGACGTTTGTGATCTTGCCTTGTTGACCAGTGCCAGCGTACAGCTTCTGTGTCGGTAGAAGCGAAGGTGCGTCGATGTGGAGCGCCTCAGCGTTGAAGGGGAAGCCAAGCTGGCCAGAGGTGTTGTCGCCGAAGGAGAAGGCACGGCCAGCTGAGTCGCATACGATGCTGTGATAGTCGCCTGTTGCAATCTTTGAAATGGGGAAACCCTTCAACGTAGTGATCTCGTGTGGGACGTCGAAAGCGCCCTGGGGTCTTGTCTCCCACGTCAAACCAGGAATTCCAAGCTGGCCTTTGGTGGGGAAGTTTTGTGTGCCTGACGCCATTGAGTATACTCGTCCGGTAGAGGTAAGCAGCAAAGCATGCTCGAGACCAGACTTGACATCAGTGACCTTCTCGCTCCATGCCAGGTTTTCAGGTGTACGCGTGCGGTAGGAGATGTCGTTGGAGCCACCCCAGAATGGGATCCAGGATGTGGACGCTGGCTTCGGGCCTTCCTTCTGTTCTGTCTGCGAGACGGGTATCGAGTATACGGTGCCGCTCGAGGAGAGAGCAATGACGCGATCGCGCGAGATGGCGAGCGAGGTCAGGTTCTTGCCTTGCAGTGTCTTTGTGGGCTCTCTTGCCTCTTTCGAGAAGTCCGTTCCCCACTGCAGCAAGTCACCGCGCTCGTCAATGGCCACGCCAAAGTTCCTGTCCAGCTTGACGTCGCGTAGCAGCTTGCCATCGAAGAACTTTATGCGCCGCGGCGTCTTGATGTACTTCTCGTCCGAGTCTGGTGCCACAGTCTTTCCAGTGTTGGAGCCCCATGCGTACACTCCAGGGTTCTCCCAACTCCTCTGTACTTGCAAGTGCTGTGAGCTGATGATGTTCCTGTTGTCGTCGGTCGACTTTGCCTTTCGCCTGGGCGCCTCGAACTTCATCACCTCCTCTTCGTCTTTCTGCTCTTCGGCATGGACCTCGCCGACTAGCTCGCCATTGACATATTGGAAGGCTGAGGCGGCTGCCCACAGCGCAGTGACGGTGGCCACGGAGCGGACAAAGTGCTGCTGTCGTCGCTGTGCATAAGGATGTGTTGCTGTTCGCACCTGCGGGCGCTGTGGTCTGGTTGCAATGTTCCTACATGTTCGCGGGGCGTGCGGTGCTCGGAGTGTGGCGCGTGAGAGGCATCTGGTGTTGAGCATGATGTGGTGTGAGGCGTGTGAAGGGAGCTTGTTGGGGGGATTGTGTGTGGCAGTGAGGTTTACAGAGTGTCACGTCGACATTGGCACTTTGCAGAGACGCCTGAATCACTCCACTTTAGTAATACCGCGGTTCGATAGCTGTCGCGATGTCGTCTGCGGCGAGATCGGAAATCTAGAACGTCATTACTGCCATCTGATTTGCAGCTTATCAGATCAGGATCTGGCGGCTCGTGATTGGCTGGACGGCTGGCACGCAAGCTCCGACCGCCGACATGTTGGTAGCAACGCGTGGTGTTGGTCGAGTGCAGTGCAGAGTGCACGCAAGGGACGCTTGACACCGTCTGTCGTCAACGTCGAAGCCACATCCGCTGCACCGCCATGGAGGGAGAGTCGTGGTACAATTCCTTCGTGCCTCGCGTCGTCAAGGCACAGGAGCCGCCCAAGCAGCACCGCCGCCGCGAGAGCCTGCTGCGACAGCCCAACGTAAGCCCACCATCTGCCGCATGGGTACGTCAGAGCGATATTGATAAGTCCGCTGTAGGAGAGCAACGCTGACGTCGAGCGCGCAGAAGGCATACCAGACACCGTAGAGGAAGCCCCAGCCAAACTCAATGGACCCCCACCGGCCACCGTGGCCAGACGCGCCAAGTCGTACAGCGACTTTTACTCGGTAGTGCGGGCGCACATCAAGAAGGAGAAGGCACTGCAGCGCAAGAAGTCGCAGGAGAACATCAGCAGCGAACTCGACTTTGCCGAGTGGTATGGCAGAGCCAACGACGAGCTCCTCGAAGCCAGCCACGATGACTACAAGGCCTACCAGACCCAGCTGCACCTCACACGCAGCCACCTGGGCAACATCATCGCCGACACCAACGCGACTCTCGATACCCTCTCGACCCTCTCCGACTCGTTCAAGGTGGTCGAGGCCCAGACAACCGCTTTCCGCGAGCAATGTGAGGGCCTGATCAGCGACCAGAAGCGCATCACCAAGCTTGCCGACGACATGGAGCAGAACCTGCGCTACTACATCTACCTCGAGCCTACCACGAAGCGCCTCAATGCCCCAGGAGCTTCCAAGATTGTGCGGGGCAAAGAGTTCTCAGACATGCTGGCCAACCTTGACAGCTGTCTTGAGTACATGCAAGCCCACACCAAGCACCGCGAAGCCGAGACATACCGTTCAAGATATCGGTTACTCCTCACACGTGCTCTCACGCTGATTCGCGTCCACTTCACCGAGGCCTTGCGCGAGATCGCCGCCGACGTTGCCAAGAGGATAGCAGACCGGCAACTGAATGACACGACCATGTCTGCACTGCTCTACGCCAAGTTCCGTGTTGGTGCGCCAGAGCTGAGGCAGCTTGGGCTCGAGATACAGAAGCGAGTGGTTCTACCAGCAGGCGCAGCACCGGGTGCCGAGGCCGAATACCAGAGTTTGATGAACGAGCTGTACCAGAGCTACTCCACAACTCGAGGGCGGCTTATTCTGCCCATCGTTGCGAAAAAAATCAACGAGATCGCGCAAGCACCAAGCACGTCCAAGGATGTTGTCTCGTTTGCCCGTAGTAGCATCAGCTACATCCGCGGTATCTGCATCGATGAGCATGATTTGTGGCGCGAATGGTTCGATGGTGATGGTGGCATGTACGACTTTCTGGAAGCCATGTGTGAACCGCTCTACGATCACCTGCGGCCTCGCACCATTCACGAGACACAGATCCTCAAGCTTTGTGAACTGTGTACACTACTACAGACTCGCTACATGGACGATGATGAAGACGAGCAGTCGCCCATCGAGGTCGATAGGCTAGACTTCTCTGTACTTGTTCATCCTGCTCTACAAGATGCACAGAACCGTCTCGTATTCCTCTCTCTGGCTATTCTGCGGGATGATATTGAGCGATACAAGCCAAAGCCGGAAGACCTGGACTATCCAGCTAAAACCAAGAAGCTTGCTGGTCAAGGCGCCAAGTCAAACCAACCCGTACTCTCTGGTAAGAAGCAGAATAAGTCAGAGATTCCACCAACACCAACGATGCCGAAGACGCCAATGGTGGTTGAGGAGGATGATCCCGAGTCACGTTGGAATTTCAACACAGAAGCTGCATTCAAGGACTGGTATCCTACGCTGAGGAAAGCCATCTGGTTGCTCAGCAAGATCTACCGGCTGGTTCATGTAGGTTCTAATCCACTCAGTCTACAAAATTGTGCGCTTACAGTCCGCAGTCATCAGTGTTCGATGATCTAGCACATCACATCGTCCACAGCACCACCATGTCGCTGACGCAGGCTAGCACTCTGCTTTCCAAATCTACCTCGCCCACAGATGCCGCACTCTTTTTGATCTCACATCTTCTGCTCCTCAAACAGCAGATTGTAGCCTTCGACATTGAGTTTGTAACTCCGGAAACTGACATCAAGTACGACATATACAGCATCACCAATACGTTCTGGGAGTTACGTGAACGAGGGGGGCTCTTTAACCCACGCAATCTTGTTGGCCTGCTCATCCCTAAGGTCGTGGACAACATGCTTGACGCCAAGGCGGAAGTAGATGCACGACTGCGTCAAGCAATCACCGAATTCACCAGCCAATTTGTCGCTCGGATGATAGCGCCCATCGACACAAAGAATGGCAAGAAAGTACCAGTTACTGAAGCACCTGCACGCACGGCCAAGATACGGCAAAACATCACACAGGAGACGCCCTTCCTGCGTGGCAAGCTTGAAGACTACATCACTGATGCGCGAACCCGCGAGATGCTGGTAGCCGCCGTCATGGAGTCTGTCACCCAGACTTACGAAGACTGGTTTGACACATCTTACACGCCTTCCTTGAATGGAACAAACGGCACTGGGAGGAGTGGGAAGGGAAAAGGCAGGGAAGACGGCGTCTGGGATCCTGATGTGTTCAATGAGTGGTGCAACAACACGTTCAGGGTCGGCACTCTCGGACTGGGCATTATCAACGACGATAACGAAGACTACGATATGAATGGTGATGGAAGCGACGCGGACAGCATGGGTGCCGTCAGTGGAAGGACTGGCACCATGCGGACGGGGACTACAGGGAGGGGGCTGAGCATCAGATAGCGCCTGGCGGTTTGTAGTAACAAACTTCAATTTCTTCTAACACATTTCAATGTGCGTCTTTGATCTCGTTCCTATTTTTAATCGTCTTGGAGTCTTTGTTCAGCACGCTCAAACTCGTTTTCGTTCTTCACCCCTTGGCATGATCTTTATCGTCTTTGTTTACTGGTCAAACTCAGCAAAACAGCGTGAGACAAAGCGAAGTGCTGGTAGACTTTCGACTTTGCACAATAGTGGAAATATATGAAAGGTTCGTCTAGGATGGGATTGAATAGCAGACACAGATTCATATTCACATTCACATCTACAAGTACATCACATCTACTACATCCACACCAAGCCTCTCTTACTTTCCACATACCACACACCACCACCAACCACCTCTCACCCATCCCAAAAATGACCACCAAAACCCCCACCCCGACCACGACCCCTCGCCGCACCTCCGTCCGCCACCAGGAGAAGCTAGCCGCTGCCGCAGCCACCGCCGCCGCCGCAGCAACAAAACCCCAAACCACGCCAGCACCCGCGACACCAAAGTCCAAAAAGCCCACGCACCCCCGCTGCGGTGGCGCAAAGAACGTAGCCGCAACCCCAGCGAAAAAGACACCCTCCAAGCCCTCGCCGAGCAAGAAACGCAAATCACCCACTCCTGAAACCGAGGACGAGGAGACCACGGAAGATGAAGAAGAAGTAACACTAGTATCCTCGTCTTCACCAGCTAAGAAACAGAAAAACAGTGCTGGGAAAGCGACTCCCATCCCCGCCCCTTCTACTACTTCTACTTCTACTTCTACTACTTCTTCAACAGCAGGACAAGCATTGACGCAAAAGGAGATTACGCAAGCCGTGCACACAGCACTTCTCCCCTACCTCTCTCTCATCAACCCGCTGATTGATTTAAGCAAGGCGTGTGTGGCGTTGAGCGGGAAGCAGGAGGAGGAGGTGGAGATGCGGCGGGCCGAGGTGGTTAGTCTTGTTGAGGGGTTGGGGAGGCGGTTTGGAAGTCCTGGTGTTGAGGGCGGGAACAAGGGAAAAGAGGTCGTGGTTAAGATTGAGGAGGATGAGGAGGATATTTATGGAAAGGTGTTTTTGGAGATTGGGGACGACGAGGAGGAGAAGACGGATAGTGATCCGGATCGGTAGGTGGTGTGTGGGTTGAGTTGGGTTTGTTGGGGTTGAGTGTAGGTGTAAGTGTAGGTGTTTGGGCGTTTGATAGAGGTATGATATTTTGGGTATAGATTGTAGAGTTCGTGGATTAATTGGATGCGTTGGAGATTATTGGTGCTGGTGCTCTTGATGTCGGTATCTCTGGCTTCTTGTCTGGTGTATGGTGCTTGGAAGTTCTGGGTTGCGCATCACTGTGGAATTGATCGTAAGTGAGTATAACGGGTATCGTGCAATTGCCTCTAAATCCATATCCAGGATGTCATGCTGTTCCTCGACATATCCAACTCGTTCCCATATTGTACACTTAATGTGACATGCTGTACAGTGGTGCTCCAACTACTCAACGTGCTCCAACTACTCATTCAACAGTCTACTTCTTCTTGGGCGCAGGCTTCGCTGCTGCAGCTGGGGCGGCCGGTGCTGCCTTGGGTGCAGGCTTGGATGCTTCGGCTTGCTTAGCAGCACCGCCAATGATGTCAAGAAGACTGTCGCCCTTCTTGCCCTGTTTTGTGTCAGTTTGGTGTCTGCCACCGCCCACACCAGCAGGTCAAGCTGGCTCGTGTATTGCACACACCTTGTCGCCCTCGCTATCCCACCCAGTACCGAACTTTGCTCGGAAGGAGGCCAGCTTGCCGGCCTCGTCCTCTTCCACGTTCAGCAGCTTCTGACTGCTCGGGTTCCACAGCGGGTTGTTCCTGATGTCCTTTGCGCACTTGAGGACAGGCTGGGGGTTCGTTGTGCGCAGGGTAAACGAGGAGCCGTCGGACAGGGTGACGAGCTGGGTGAATGTGTAGGGTCGCTTGGGCCGGCGGAGCAGTGTCGCGTGGCGCACTTGCTGCGTCTGGCGGGTGTAGGGGGCGATGGAGGCGCGCAGGGCGCGGAGGGCGCTGGGAGAGGGTATCGGGGCGGCCATTGGGTGCGTGGGTGCGTGGGTGTGTCGTCGATCGTCGAGGAATCGACATGTGGATGCGGAGTTTGGACTTCGGGAGTGGTGGCTAGCGTGACTTTTTCTTAGCGCCGTCATGGTGGTATGGGGGAGGTGCATGGTGCATCGTCATCTGTCATCGCATTCCCTGGCGCAGTCTCTACGCCTGTCCAGACACAGAGACAAGGACAAGCACTGCCGTCGCGAATGCCCTGTTGAGCCATTGGCAGCATGGCGCTCGCTCAGCGACCAGCCTCGCGCTTCTTCGTCGCCTTTTACAGATGGAGCCGTTGCACACGTGCGTCTAGCTCTACTGCACCCAACATTCACACTACAGTTATTGAGACTTGACAGAACGGCCCACGCCCTGCACCTTCTCCCCACGCTGTCCTCAAAAGACTACTCCACAGCAGCTTGCCACCCTCGCCAGCATACGATCCTACCATGTCACCCGTCGCCTGCATGGCCAGAGTCAGTCCACACATGGCGCCCTGCAAGACGACGAGGGGACCCTGGATGACATAGAGGCAGACAGGCACGCCGTTGTTGAACCTGCACAGCTGAAAGACAACGTCCGTCGCCTGATGCGCAAAGTCCCTGCCTCGGTCGCCGTCATCACCGTCGCCAGTCACGACCCCGAAACCAACCAACCGCTCCCCCTGGGCATCGCCGTCTCCTCCCTCAGTACCGTCACCCTTGACCCGCCCACCATCTCCTTCAATATCAAGCAGCCCTCCAAAGCCCTCGACGCCATACAAGCCGCCCAAGGTCGATTTCGCGTCCACTTTCTCAACGGTACCAGCCAAGGCGTCAAGATTGTCGACAACTTCTGCAACGGCAACCACCCTGATGCCTACGAGAAACGCAGAACGCATCTTAGCATGCACTTCCCCCAGAGCTCTGTTCTCCAACCGGACGACATGGAGACTGAAGCTGAGACTGGTGCGCGAGCGCCTCAAGTACGAGGGCTCGGCGTTCGTGCCGCAGCTGAATGCATTTTGACACAACTGCTGCCCGTCGCCGACCACATCATTCTCGTCGCACAAGTCAAAAGCCTAGGGAGCAAAGACTCGCCTTTGCCAACGCTTGCTTATGTTGATGGCACGTACAGACGCCTTGGGGAGAACATAATATCACATCACAAGGAGCAGCAGGATGCGAGCCAGCCAGCCGCACAACCAAGACCTGTACAAGAATCAGTCGCACAACAGAAACCTGTACAAGAATCAGTCGCACAACAGAAGCCTGCACAAGAACCAGCCGCACCGCGTCCTACCGAAGCCACAGTCGCGTTTGATTATCCACTGTTTCCTGGAGAGAAGGAACGGCACCTTTACGTGAAGCGGATAAAAGCCTTCCTCAAGGGAGTCGATCGGAAACGAACGACCAGGGAGATCATGCGAGGTCTGCAGACAGAAGTCAGGTTTGTCGCAAATTTGCTCGGCGTCAATCTGGAGGCCATCATTCAGCTCTGCCAATTTGGAGCAGCGAAAAAGGAAATGACTATTCTACCAGAGTTCTCCGGTCGACTTGCTCCAGAAAAACTAGCAAAGCTCACTGAACGCGCGAAGCTCTTGGTCAAGGCTGACCGCCGCTTCCTCGAGGCGAGATTCTCGGATTTTCTTCGATACCTAGATGTTCTTGTCAGTGGCACCGACCTATTGCCCAGCGACATCCTAAACCCTCTTCGAGCAGAGGGGCTTGTTCCACCCTTCCAGCCTGCAGGTTCATCGATAGGGCCTGGCGATAATGAACAAAACATCTTCTTCATGGAGCAAATAGAACATCGACTACGTGAACACCTCTCCACCTTGACGGACAAGGAGATGCTAGGTTCACCGCTTCACTACCTATTCAGCGTGATAGACGCATCTTTCTCACTACTCCCATATTTCCGCGAGAGCCGCACTCGCCTGAACGTGGAGATGACCCAGCGGTTCTACAGGGACTGGAAGATGGATATTTCAGGGCACGTTACTCCGGAAGAAGCGCGCGTTGTTGTACGTCGCATTGTCGAGCACATGGGCGTTGATCGTATGGACGTCTGGAGAGCTAACGGGGCTCAAGACACGGGGGTCTTACTGCGCAATATTGGTGTCCACCCACTCGTCACAGGTATAAATGCCGACTTTGTCTTGTGCAAGATTCGTCACGTGCACTCGACGACTCCTGATTTCAGTGACTTCAGGACCAACGTGGAGGAGATGTTGCAACCATACTTCGCCAAGAGCGTTACGTGGGAAGAGTTACAATGGCGCATCAAGCAGTTCGTGCAGGAGATGCCCATACGAGCGACCACGTGGAAACACCGAGATAAGCTGGCCGCTATGGGCTTGACCGGGCGGACCATCATTGATACGCCAATTACGTCCAAACGTCAAACCTTGGATCAAAGCCGTCTCATGGACACACTGCTTGCAAAGGAGTTGAAGAAGCATTACGGCAATGGCACTGATGAGGAGAACGAGGCCATTGCTGACTTCCTGCTGAACCGGTACGACTTTGATGTGATCCGCAAGACGGCTGCAGCGAGCACTTCTACAGAAGACGCGATGACGCGATCGTCGGCAGACGACTTGGTTGCGGCAATGTCGCAGCACGAGGAAGTTTTTGTCCCACACGGAAACCCTCTTAGGAATCAGGGAAGGGACAAATAGGTGTCCTTAAATAACTAATATGAATCAAATAACATGTATGAAATCAAGTCTTAGAGTATAACATGATAGTATAGAGTTGCAAGGTGCTGGTTACAGTGTCGCGGTGAAGGCTAACTCCACGTGAACACGCGTTTCTCCGTTGCGGGTCTACATCAGACTTGTACCTCATCTCAGCCAGCTTTAAAGTGATTTTGACCTTTTTCGGAAAGATGGTGTCCAATATTCATGGTGGTTCAAGAAGCAACGCACGCGAGTAAGCTTACTGCTGGTTGCGTGATGCAGCACCAGCTCGTGCGCGTCGTCAGCTTCCCCGCGCTTTGGACGACCTGCCGTCTCCCATCACCATGAGTCTTGGTGTCACTTGAGCACGCTATCCTTGCCTCGTAGTGATTGAGGTTTTGTAGTCTTACATAAACAAGCTCGCAACTCACGACCATGATGGTGCGCTTATCGCACGTCATTCCGCTGTTGCCCTGCGCCATCGCTCTCAGTAGCAGCCATGCAACACCAGATACGAAGCGCGTCGCGATCATAGGTACCACACTGGGAATTTCTGTATAGTTTACACATGTTAATGACGTCTAGGCGCCGGTGCTGGTGGCTCGTCTGCAGCCTACCACCTTGCCCAATACGCCGCCTCCTCTTCCACGCCCACCACTATAACCGTCTTCGAACGCTCTTCATACATTGGCGGCCGCACCACCACCGTCGACGCTTGGTCTGACCCTTCTCTTCCCATAGAGCTCGGCGGCTCCATCTTCGTCGACGTCAATTACATCCTCGTCAACGCAACACGGGACTTGAATCTTTCCATTGCCTCATCGGAAGACAGCCTCGCAACGCGGCTCGAGCTGCCTGATCTCGGCATCTGGGATGGGAAGCAGTTCGTGCTCATTACGAGGGAAGAGGATGGCTGGTGGGACAAGGCGCGCTTGCTGTGGCGATATGGGCTTGCCCCGTTGAAGACGAACAGGTTGATGAAGAGCGCCGTCGGCAGGTTCTTGGGCATGTATGAGGAGCCGGTGTTCCCGTGGAGGAGTCTGGGTGAGGTGCTCGAGAGTCAGGGGTTGATCGAGATCACGGGCGTGACGGGAGAGCAATATCTTACTGCAAATGGGATCGGAGAGGCGTTTGCGAATGAGATTATTCAAGCGAGGTGAGTGCTGAGTGACGACTGCATATGAGTGCTATGCTAACGACAGAAGTACGAGAGTCAACTATGCTTCAAACCTTGCCTATATCCACGGCCTCGAGACTATGGTGTGTATGGCTACGAGCGGCGCAATGCAGATTGACGGCGGCAACTGGCGCATCTTCGCTGCGATGCTGAACTCTTCCACCTCAATCACGACACACCTCAACACCGACGTCTCCCAGATCTCAAAACGGCACGACGGCGCATACGACCTCTCCATCAACCACACCACCTCAACTTTCGATGAAGTAATCATCGCCGCACCTCTCCAATTCGCAAACCTCACCATCACCCCCGCACTCAAGCACATCCCCGACGCCATCCCATACGTGAAGCTGCACGTCACCCTTTTTGCCTCCCCGTTCAAGCTGGATCCCTCAGCCTTCAACCTCGCCGCCGGCTCCAACGTCCCGCAGTACGTCCTTACCACGATCCCACCGACAGAAAAACCTCTCGACGGCCACCCCGGCAGCCCAGGCTTCTACAGCATCTCCATGCACTACACCTCTCTAAACCGCCGCGCCTCTCCCCCGCGACAAGAGTACATTTACAAGATCTTCTCCGCCGAGCACGTCAACTCCACCTTCCTCTCGCACGTCCTCGGCCACGCCGTCTCCAGCCAAGAGGCAGATGGTAGCGATGTAAACGGCGTGGTGAGCTGGGTGTACAGAAAAGTATGGCACTCATACCCGAGGGAGTACCCGCGCATTACATTCGAAGAAATCCGACTCGACGACGAGCGAGAAGATGGCAGCGATGGCGGGTTGTGGTACACGAGCGGGATTGAGAGTTTTATCAGCACCATGGAGACGAGTGCCTTGAGTGGGAAGAACGTCGCGAGGCTGGTGTGGGATAAGTGGGGGAGGGAGAAGGGGAGGAAGGTTGTGATGCAGGACGGTGAGGGGGAGGGGGAGGTGGTGGATCGACCGGAGTTGTAGCGGAGTTTGTGGGGGAATAGATGCGGATTTCGGACGTGATTGGATTGAAAAACTAGATGATCTATCGTGTGTCTACGTTATGCTTAAGTTGGGTTCAGTCAAGTCCAAATCAGATCCATATTTTCAAATCCAACTCAAGTCCCAGTGAATTAATCAAGTCCAACTCAAGTATCCAAGTCCAAATCCAAGAGTATATTAACCCCAGTCCAGTCAAATCAAAACAATCGGCGCAAATCAAGTCTACTCCAAGTCCAACTCCAAGCCCACATAAACTCGACGCCAAATCCAGCTGGAAAAAAAAAAATCTAAATCCCACCCAAACCTTTAATTAGCTCTGTATAATAAAAATCCACACTTAACTCCCTATAACATAACACAAAACAACACAATATAACAAACATTCGCCTTACCATAAACAGCGCAAAACCCATACAATCCAATACAACACTAGACATAATCCCACATAAACAAATACCACACAAACAAACAATCCTCCACGTCTACGTCCAACCTAAACCTCTAGGCCTGAGATTCACACTGTTAAACCAAACCAAATCAAACCAAATCAAACCAAATCAAATCAAACCAAATCAAACCAAATCAAACCAAATCAAACCAAATCAAACCAAATCAAACCAAATCAAATTAAATCAGATTACATTGAAACTAAACCTCCGCTTAAATCAGTAAGGAAGGGGAAGGGGAAGGAGCAGGAGGAGGGTAGAGGAATAGTTGTTTAGTCTTAGATATCCTGTTTTAATACTGTATAGATGGAAGAATGGGGTACGTTTGTGGTGATTTAAGATTTTCTAGGTTAGGTAGTTTTGTGTTGTTTTGTTTGGTTCGTGGTTGGTAAGTGTGCTAGGATAGAAGGAGGAGATGTAGAATTAGTTCAAGCACGGTTAAACCACACGTGTAAAAATTAGGTTGTATTTGTGAAAGGGAAAGAAGGCATGGACGTTTCACATTAATTGATTGATTTTTGTCAATACTTTTATGCTCGTCGTGATGTACGTTGATATTGATACCACCAGAGGATTTGTTTGTAAAATAGAACAAGGGAACCACCCATCCCCAGAGAAAGAAAAAAACGCCACGCCAAATCGCAATTCAGCAAGAACCAAAAAACAAAAAAGATAAAGATTACACCCTAGCCTTCTTCACAGGTCTAATCCAACTAACAGCAACGTTGACCCCAACCACCACAGCCCCGATAATCCAAAACACCCTCGCGTAGTCTTTTCCATTATACCGGAAAATAATGGCAAAAACGATGCCGCCCATGTTTCCCATGGCGCCCGTGAAGCCCGCAACGACACCATTGGCATGTGGATGCACGTGCGGCACGAGTCCGAAATCAGCTCCATTGGCGCCCTCGAGACAGAGTGCCATGGCGGCTACGAGGCCGAACATTGCGCCTTGGGAATGTGGGTTTAGGACACCGATGACGATGAGAAAAACGCCCGTCAGGATGCCGTATGTGTGGAGTACTGCTTTCTTAGCCCATACGTTTCCGTGTGTGCGGGCGTATGCGAGGTCGGATAAATAGCCGCCAAGGGGTCGGCAGACGCCGTTCAGGAGGCCGAACATGGCGGCCCAGTTCCCCGAGTGTTGGAGCGTGAGGGAGGGGAAGTTGTGCGTGTAGTAGGTTCCTAGGATGCTGTTTATGCTGAGCTCGGCGCCGAAGGTGCAGAAGTAGCAGGCGGCGGGGACGAGGGTTTGCAAAGTGAAGATTGTGGCGAAGATGGAGCGGAAGGAGGGCTTTTGGATGGTTTCGGTAGTGGCGGTAGAGTCTGGGGAAGTTAGTTTGGGGGGGTTACTGATTGTATTGTGTGAGGGAGGACATACACATCTGCGCATCTGTCTGCTGGGCTTCGTTATCCGTCCAGCCTCTCTTCTTCTCTTCATCGCCACTCTGGCTCGGTGCGTGACTCTTTTCGATCTCCACTGTGCTGCCCAACCGTGAGCTGTTGGGACTTGGACGCGGTACGTCGCCTAGTCCGCCAGTGATGTTCACCACCTGGCCCTCTTGAGTTGGCATCTTGACATCGTGTCGTCTCAGACTCTCCTCTACCGCCGCCATCCTCTCGTTCCACTTGCCTGTAGGGGTGTCGTCGCACAACAGCACGAGACAAGCAGCCACAAACACAATCAAAATACCGGGAACCACAAACGATACCCTCCATGCCTTATGGCTCGGCAGCCCGTCCTTGACAAGGCCCCTGTATACAGCCGGCATGACAAAGTACGTGATGCCACCACCGAGGTTTCCAAGCCCACCCGCAAGCGCATTCGCGGTACCAACGACATTCTTGTCGAAAAAGCCCGTAGTCCACACCTGACAAGGCACGAAGCTGCCGCCCAAGATGCCAATAAAGAAGCGGAGCGCATACAGCCCCGAAGCATTAGTAACGGCGCCAGCGAGGAAAGTCGGGATGGCACCGGCCAAGAGGCAGCCGGCGAAGGTGTAGCGCGGGCCGAAGTGGTCACAGCAGGGGCCGGCGATAAGACGAACGATAAGTGTGGCTGTGAGGGAGATGATGTTGGAGTTTGCTACCTGGTATGGCTTCATGTGCAGATCGCCAGCAATGACGTCCGAGAGGAGCGGTGGAAAGGCTGTGGGAGGTTAGTTGGGGGGCTTATCTTGCATCTGGGGTGCATGGCGGATAGATGTTGGGGTACAGTATGGCTGACGCGGGGGAACCGTTGGGGAGAGATAAGGAATATGCAAGATGATGGAATCAGGGTTTGAACATACCATACCATGACCAGAAGGCGATCATAAAACCGAACCACGAGAAGAAGAATGTGCGGCCATAGGTTGTGGAGACGGGGTTGAGGAAGGGGATGGACCGGGCCTTTTGGTTGATGGGGTTTATTTCTGGTGCGCGCCAGAGGAGTGAGACGGCGGCCATTGTGGTATGAGGAGTCCAGGTATTCCAGATACGACGTGTCAGTGTCCAAATGTGATTGCTTCCGTATTCAGTTGTGACTGAGTCCAATATCTAGAACCGTTTCAGGTTGGCTAAGGCGGACACACCAAAGTGATCGAAAAGAATAAAGCCAGTCAACCGAAGCATAACTGCAGTTCACAGATATACATATGAGAGATGATCGCAAAGCCTCTGACCTCACATAACATTTCCAGCATCTCCGCGAGATAGAGTAGCTCGACGTTGGCGTTTCTCCGTGGGTAAGATCGTCTCCATATTTTCTCATGTGCAGTCCCCTAGACACCTGGAGCTAGGATTAGATACGGGGGTACCACCCTCAACGCACAGCACATCTCCCGCCGTACGCCTAACAACCGACTCGCCAGAGCTACTGCGTGCGATGACAGCCAAGGCCTAGACACGGCGCGATGGCTGTTCTGCAGATGCTTATTTGAGCCACACGCCTATATTGCGTAGTTCCGCAGCTCTTTCTATTCTCACAGATAGCACTTTGAGGTGAGATTGGGTGTCTGAGATGTTGACCCGGATAGGCTATTGGACAGAGCCGCAAACGGGCACTGTTGATCCAAACCCTTATCTCGAATGCTCCCGATGGTGCAGTAGTTTCTGTGGGCCTTATCAGCAGTTGAGATTGAAACATGTGCGTGTGGGATGGCTGTGGTACAAGGAATACATAAGGACTGATTGGTTTGCATTTCCGCGGTGTGCTGTGAGGCGAGTAAGTGTTCCTGCTGCTTGAGGGCAGAAACGTGTGCTGTCGTGCTGCCATCGACTGACGCTGAAACTCAAGCCAACATCGGTGTCGTCTTTCCTTCTCTCGATCACGGCAATAACAAGTCGTGGTGGTATACGCGTAGAAGCCGAACTCTAGTTCCTGTCCAAGCCTGTCGAAGCAAACGCCTCGTTGCTTAGCCCAGCGACGACAACTCTATCATGGTGACGAGTCCTTCGTATCTATTCACGGTGTGGTGTGGTGTAGTTTCCGGACAGGCAGGAGGCTTATCTATGTCCTAGCGTATGATAGCGACCAATGGAGCGTGGTCGAATAAGCCGCGGAGATGCTTGTTTCGCATCACGTGATTATCTGTCATGCGGTAGTACTGTATCAAGGACTCTGTGCCGATCAATTGTGTATTAAAGTAGAACAATGCTTTTTTTTTGGTCAGGATAGCTTTGGTAGTGTATTGGAGGTAGATTTGCATATCATGAGATGCTTAGCTCTGGTCCAGTCGGACGACTCTATCCTTGGTCGGGTCAAGCATAGCGAAGCTTTTCACAAGAGACTATGACTGACAAAACTTTCGAACCACACGAGGCACCCAACGCAAGCCAGAACGCAACATTTAGGGTATCTCGAAAGAAGAGCGACTGCGAACGCCGGTAGAGTCAATTGAGAGCGAGGAGAGATCGGATTGTCTGCTCTGAGGTAAGAAGGTGTAAGAGGCAATGGTTGATAAAGGGTCTCAGTACATGCTCGATTCGTCGTCGTCGCGGCTAGTGAACTCTGTTGGCCAATGTTCAGGCTTCGGTGTTTTTGATGGTGATTCTCCAGGGAGAGGCTTCCTCCCGTGCACAATGTAGCTATGCTGCTGTCAGTAGAAATCCTGGCGTATGGGGATGGTTGGCTTACACTTTGTAATACGCGTGGACTGTTCGGTCGTTTAGTGAGTTGTGTACACGCGCGCACTCAACGTGGATCTGGTCCGTCGTCCACCCGAAAGCGCGGGTAAAGTAATCTGCCGTCCATCCGTAAATGCCATCCTGCATGTTGATGGCCATGAACTTGCCGAACATCTTCATTATATCCTCTTTCGCCCACTCTGTAATGGGTATGGAATATATTTGTTCCTTGACATCCACAAAGCCCGCTTGCTCGTACCACATTTTGAGCTTGTTTGCAATGCGGAGTGGCGTTCCCAGGTACATGGCAGCCTTGTCCTGTTCCTTGGACCACGTCAGCAGCGGCCAATCGTCTGGCATGGTGCCGTCATCGCAGTAGATTGTAGGGTAGAGTTCCTGTGATTCCATGTACCCTCCAGGCTCCAAATTGTTGAAGCCCTTTTGTACTATCTCTCGGAAGTCTCTGAAGATGCCCAGCATCATCCGGGTGTGAATATAGTCATAAGGTCTCGTGCATCGCCACCACACTTTTCTCCTGATGTCGTCGATGAACCAGTAGCAGTTCATTTCGGACCTGAGTGGAGTCAGTATATGAAGGCAGGAGAGATGTGCGGTTCCTTTACTCTCTGGGTTGTATAGGAGACAAGTCGATGCCTTCCACCTTGTATGGGGTCAATAGTGCACTTGAAGCTAGACTGAGAAACAAACCGCAGCTCGTGGAAATTCCTTGGCTAGGTCTTGTCAGTTCTGAGTGCTGGCATGACATTATGCGGCTTCAACATACCCACCTCCATGCACCAATGCCCAGTTCCACAACCAATATCCAATACCCTCTTGGGTCGTTTGAGCGGCAGGAGTTTGAGCGGGGCGAAGTAATTACGGTTGTGAAGACGAGCTTTGAAGAGGATATGTTGCAGCTTCAAGCGGTCGTTCTCTTTCTGGTTGGAGGCAAGGTCAGCTCACATCACTTTAGCGTGAAGGGCGAGAGTACTTCGTCATTGGGAAATGGGTATGCTAGATTTGCGGTCAGCATGGTGGTCAAGGTCTCGCTAGTGGATGTATGCCTACCTCCAGCAAAACTGGGATATGTTCTGCCGTACTGGCACACATAGTCGTAAATGTCGGAGCTAAGGCTCTGGGTGTCCCTGGTCGAGGTGAGCGTGATTCCTCCCACGAAGAGCGCGCAACAGCGTACGCATCGAAGTCGGCCGAATTGAGCGAGCGGTTGTCTGGCTACACGTAGGATCGCATTAGCTGAGCTCGAGTCGTGGAGGCGGCGGCGAAAGCGAATCAGGTGTCAGCATACATCAGCCTCGATAGTTTGGTCGGTGCAGTCGGTCAGGTCCGTGGCCGAGGACAAGGGACGCGGTCGCCGTGGAGCGGGAGCCATCACGTTGTCGCGCTCGCTGGGCTTTCACAGCAGCTTGTGTCGAAGAGATCGAGTAGGAGGCGATTCCCAGCTGAGTGGGAAGACGTCCTTAGGCCTGGGTCGTTCGGCGGCGGGCCCGGGAGAGGGCGTCGCTAAGCGCGAACCATGTGGACCACCCCGCAGGCGTTGTCTAGGTCACCGCTCTTGTGTGCCATCGTGTCAACTCCAAACGAGCTCGCATCTTGTGCGCGTCAAATCAGCTTGCTGCCTTCGCCTCTAACAGACTCCGAGCCGCTGCTGTGGCTGCTGTTCGGGACGCGAGCACCCGCTGCCTTGGTCAAGACGTCGCCGAAGACCTGGATGCCGTACGTCTGACACGTCGTCCGGACCCTGTGATGGGACGCGTTGTCCATGACATGCATACGCCGCCCTCTACCTAGCTGATCCTGCCTGTTTGTCTCTGACGGCGAGATGCTGGGCCTGACCCGAGCGTGGCTGCGACGATCTGCCGACACTAGATACTGGAAACCTTATCGTCGATTCGACTTGGAATTTCAAGACATGTCTTTCACTTATGTCTGGCCCGAGTTTTGAGCTTGCTTAACACTGACACACAGCTGCATGGGAAAGAATCAGGATTTGAAGATTTGTGGGTTGTACCGCTGCGGCGGTTGTGGTAAAAAGCGGTGTCTCGTCATGTATGATTGGAGCCCGAATGATGGTGTCGCCGCACCGGTGGCTGCCAGAGATTGATCTTGGTTCTTCGTCAATACTCGTACTTGATGCACTTGGCTCAAACTCATTAGGCACCAGCACGTCGCTTTTTGCATGACTAAACAAGATGAAATTCGTAAGGAGAACAAGGACGAGTATTATGTACAGGGTGGTTGCGCGGGTATCAGGAGGAAAGAACAGAGCAGCAGAGGGAAAACAAAACAGAAAGACATGACCCAGCGCACCTTCCTTACTCAAGCCAGATGTTTGTCTGTCACAATCAACCCTCCCCACGTCTCACATAAACACATAACACATGACACATGACACATGACGAAGACGAAACCAAAATCAATCTCCACACTCGAATCAGAAGCGATCTGCGTAACTCAGAAACGTCCCAGAAGACGTTCCTGGCGTGCCAGGCACCTTAGGGTATTCGCCCGGCACATGCAAATCAGACACACTAATGTCAGTGTTGGTCCTGTGCACCCCTGGGAACGCTTGCTTCTCGGCAGTCTCAATCAGCTCGACCGGCACAGGTCCGCCGTTTACAGTCTGCCCTGAGACAGCGGCGGGGACTGCCTCAACCTTTTCTAAAAAAGACGAGCCGTTGTTGTTGTTGTTTTCAGGTTTAGGCGTAGCGACACCACTGTCCAGACCGCGTTGACCTTGGCTCGCGATAATGGTAGCTGGATGAACCGTCGGGCCCGAAGCTACATAGTCAGAGGATGGCTGTGAGACTGCAGGCGTCGGTGTTTCGTTCTTTCCAAAGTCATATTGAGGTTGTGCTTGGGTGCCACCTGTAAAATCGTCGACTGGGTGCTGGGGTTGAGCCTGTGTGCCACCCGTGAGGTCATCGATAGGAATACCCTGCTGATCAACAGGAGGTGACTGCGGCTGTTGCTCTGGCTCTCGAGCCTGCGGTGGTTGATCCTCGTCCGTGGCCTGGTGTCGATGGTAAGCCTCGTTAGCTAGCGCGCCAGCAGCTACTCCTCCCGCGGTTGGGGCCATCCATTTGCCATAAGTACTGTCGTGGCGCTCGATCGGAGATCCCTGTGTTGGCTGAGCATCGTAAGACTGGGTCTGGTTCGTGTATGGGTTTACGTAGGGGAAGTCGCGCAGCGGCTGGTGTTGATTAGGCAAAGTTTCGTAGGCTCCTGAGTTGGAAGCATATGGGTCAGAATACATGTTGTTTTGATACGGCGGCTGGTAAGTGGGCTGGGCGTTCATGTACGAAGATTCCTGGTGTTGATGGAGTGGTTGGGAATCCACATATGAAGGGTCCTGCGACCGTTGAGTTGCTTCAACAGGTTGGTAGGAAGTCGAATTGGCAAGGTACATTGGGTGTACGTCGTGCTGTTGAGGTCCTCCGGAAGCGGTGGTTATATCATGTCCGAGGTCCGAGCTGCCACTAGATGGTGAGAGAGGTTCTTGTAAGTGACGGTTCACTGCAAGATCCGAAGGAAATCGCCCACCTGGAGAAGGTCTAGTCGGTGGTTGCTCCCTTGGCTGATTGACCATCGATTGGTTTGCAGAGTACGGGATAGCATCTGCTTCGTCTTCCTCTAGGCCTCCATCGGAACTGGCTGAGCGCGCACTGCCTGCACTGGCACTTCTGACGCTAGCGTGTCGGCGCACGAAAGCGTTTCGCTCTTCGCCACTCTTCTCGGTCAAAGTCTGAATGTCGTCGTACCAGGCATTCATTGTCTCATAGGTTTCGGCACGGAACACCCAGGTGTGTCCACGGTGCATCGATCCAGCCTGGCGACCCTTAATCACGAACTTGTGGGATGAGCTGCCAGGTTGAGAACGCGAGCCAAGCTTCTGGTCTGGTAGGTAGAGAGACATGACCGGTGGCTGAGTGTAAATACGATCGGCAGACTTAAATTCGTGGATGTGAGTTGGTGACAGAACGTACCTAGCATAGTGAGTTTGTAGGCGTCTATAAAGGAGGGGTCTCAACGTACCAGCCAGGCGTGTAGCTCTTGAGATACTTGCTCTTCCGCTCGAGCATGCCAGCCCTAACCTCTGTAGTAGCCGGATGATGCTTTCCAGGGTATTCAATGTCCTCCAGTCTTCGTAGTGGTAGGTCGGGATTCACAAAGTGAGCATCACTCCTCACAAATCGTCCCCACTCTTGATCCCTGGGCATGGCAATTGGGCCACTGCGCAGCTTCTCCACTGTTGCGTACATCTCATCAGCGTCACGCTTCAAGATGCTTGCAAGCGCATTGTAAGCTTTCTGTATCTCGCCAACGACGATAGACTCAAGTTCGCGTCCTGAATTCTCCAAGTTCAAGTATGCCTGTTACGATTAGTCTTTCGTTCAACATTTCGACTGGATCTGAACCCACTCGGTGCAAGTAGTTTTCTTCATCGATCTGTCGCTCAACCTGTCGCTCCACTCCTAGGCGCACGACGTATGGGTCTCCCTTGCCAGCAATCGCCGATGGATCAGAGTCGACAACGGCAAGAGCTTCTTCAAGAGCTGTAACACATTTTCTTGTGTTTTCTTTCTCCTTCTCGACGTTGTTCTTGAAGTCGCCAGAGAGGGACTTGATTTCCTTGATCTTCTGCGCAAGATCCGCGCGCAAACCACTGAGCTGGTTGATTACATCTGCCTCGATATCCCTAGCTTTGTTTGCCTCCACAATTGCCTGCTTGTGGAAGTCACGTAGGAAGCGGTTCGCGTCGTTCAGACCACCGTCGCTTAGCAGAGACGTTGGCGCGTTGGTGTTGTTTATCACATTTGACACCTTGAGGAGTGATTTTGCACGGTGCTCGTAAGAAGAGGAGACTTCTCGAAAGTACGTGATCAGGTCTTTAAGAAACTTGCGCCAAGCTGTGCAAGGTCAGTTCATGCTCGAGCTGCCCATTTCCAAATACATACTTTGGAACCGATCAGCCAAAATCTCAGTAGGAGAGCCCTTGGTGGGTACAGGCGTATAAAACACGCTCTCCTCTCGGTCGTAGCCATGCTCTTGATCATCAATGGTCACACCACGGATGCTGCCAGCGTGCATGCTTTTCTTGCTCCCACTGCGCTTCAAGCTGCCGCTCCTCTTCACTGAGCTCTTTTTCTTGAGTGTGCCACTGCGTGAAGGCGCAGAGCCCTGGTTCAACGTTGACTGATTGAGGGTCGAAGACGCCCTGGAGGCTCGAGAAACTGAGCGCTGTGGCACGTCCCCGCCTTCAATGACCGAGGAGCCCCTGGTGCGCGCGTCGAAGTCCTCCTCAAATCTGCCTTGGCGTTCGTGTTGTCCACCGCTCGTTGCAAAGTCGTTCACACCAACATTCAGATGCGACGAATCGCCATATCCCCGCGAAAGATGCGAGGGGTCGTCTATACTGGGTACGCCCGCCATCCTGGTCCTTGATGGATCCCGGCAGTCCCTGGATCGGTTGATTGGCTGGTAGTACTTGGAGTTACAAAGAGAGCGTTGGTAACTGATCGCAAAGGCTCGTCTTGCAGCTTCGGTGAAAAGGTTTCAAAGTATATCTGGAGACAGACTGGGTATATGTGAGGTGATGCCTCTGGTGACAGCGGAAGAGTCGCCGTACTGTGGCTGTATGACGTGGGGTTCGGCGCTAAGAAGAACCTCGGAAATGAACCTTGATGATGTTGAGGCGCAGCTGTTCGCGGAATCGCCCAATGCAGATGGTGCTGTAGATCAGTCAATTCGTGCAGATTTTCGCTTGGAGCTTTGTAAATGTTTAGAAGATGAAACGCAGAGGCGATGCCCACAGCTGCACGCCCAGCGGTTTTTGTCGCCGGCTCTACGGCTTCAATTTTGACGTGACTACGTCATCACAACCAGTCGAGCTTGCCTTGAGCTTGATCCTGGCGCCCATGGTAACCACGAACAAAAGCACCGAGGCGACGATCGTCATCGTGCATTCACTGAATGTCTTCCATACCAGTGCTAGCTTCTATCGACGGCTGCTGCCGCTTAGCCTATGGCGTTTTCCAACACAAGACTTCTCACCCTCTTTTGCGCTTCGGGCTCCAATGGATGCGCTTCCTGGGCGCCCATCACATGTGACTGTGCAGCCTGGAGAGACGGTTCTGACATCTTTCCAGCTGCGACTCGAGCATCTGCAGCCAGCGATCATTTCACGATATTCGCTGGTCAAACACGTGGAGTCGCTTTATGTGGAGAGATGATCAGCCGGTCTTCCCGAACATAGCAAGCTCACGACCGGCCTGCTTTGTTCCGCCGATCGTTACATTCGTCTTGCCGCAATCCAGTTCGAACCTGGTCGCAAGATCGACGGTACCCATTCGGAGCCACCTCCTGAGCGACAGCGTATCTGGGCTTCGTATCGTGAGGATTTCGTTACTTACATTTCCAACGACAGTTACAAGTGTGATGCTAATAACTTCTGCAGGTTTTTGTCATAACCAGAAAACACGCCAACAGCGGCTCAACCCCACCACGGCACCAGACAGTGCCGCAATTTGAGTTGCAATGCCGTGATCCGACATAGCGTACCACAAGTCATCTCAACATTAACGCAAGTCTTGGGACATGTTTGTGCGAGCTCAAGTCAAGCCAGAATAGCTTACCTAACAGCCAACGCTCGATGACTACATGTGGGACCTGGAACCAAGTAGTCTCGATTGTGTACGAACGATAGCTGAACCACTGACTGTGATGTATAGAAGAGTATCCTTCGCAGACGTATGATCGATTGAACACGCTTCGAACGGCGAGGAAGACTACTTTGCAAGAGGTTGAAAGGCGCCCAGAGGGATATTAGACCTGACAGTAGTTGGAAGAGCATGGAGCAATAGTGAGAAATCGCCGACTGCAAGCAACGGGATCGATCTCGTGGTCAACTCAATCACTATAACTATAGAAGTTGGAGGTATATCGTGTATTTCGGATGCACTTGCCGGACACAATATATCCGGGTAAAGACAACAACCATGTATGCCAGCGGACGGAGAGATGGTATTCGCTAAGTATTCACTATGAAACACGACCGTTACGGACATGACAGACCGTGTCGCTTGGGCATATACCACACAATCTGCCATACTACAGGTCCCGTGCCGCAATCTATGCAAAGACCTGAGTGCACCTTGGCTGCTATGATCAAGACATCTCGTACTACCATTCGTTACGACTACATTGCACCCAAGACATGGTGTATAGCATAGACGACATGATCTCCTACGAAGGACAATTTCATCCCCTCGTATGCAGTTCAACCGGACGATCAAAGTGGTATTTAAGTCGTGTTTACAGCTTCGTCTTGACCATCTACGCTGTACCTCGTTTCTACCCATCCTCATAATCCAAGCACTGGTAACCAGAACACATCTACCGCCACCATGAAGTTCTCCGCCGCCATTTTCACCCTCCTTCCTCTCCTCTCCTCAGCCCATACCATCGCTCAACGCGTCCGGTAAAATCGTAATCTTCCACTATGACTCCCCAGACTAACACTTTGAAGCGTCAACGGCGCCGACAATGGCGAAGCAGTCGGCATTCGCACAGCGCTTTCCAACAATCCGATATTGAATGTCAACGACGCCAACATGGCGTGCAACTCCAACTTCAAGCAGCCGGTATCGACCAAGGTGATTGCCGCAAAAGGCGGCGACAGAGTCGGCGTGCTATGGGGCCATGTCATTGGCGGCGCGCAATTTTCAGGAGACCCAGACCAGCCGATTGCAAAGAGCCACAAGGGGCCTGCGATGTTTTACATGTATGTTTTCTTCCCTATCTCTTACTCGTCAAACTGCCCATAACCTAACGCACCACCTCCCAGGGCCAAAGTTGACAACGCCGCCACCGCCTCCCCAAGCGGCCTGAAATGGTTCAAGGTATACGAAGACGGTCTTGACGGCTCAGGCCAGTGGGGCGTAGACCGCATGATCAACAACGGCGGCTGGGTCGACTTCACGCTGCCCAGCTGCCTTGCCGCGGGCGATTACCTGCTGCGAGCGGAGATTATCGCGCTGCACTCTGCTAGCACGAGTGGACAGGCGCAGTTTTACGTGTACGTATATCCTCTCTTCTTCCTCGGAAGAAAAAAGTGTATATAAGAAATAAAAACAAAACTAACACCCACCACAGCGGCTGCGCACAACTCAAAGTCTCCGGCAGCGGCGGAACAAGCGCAAACCCGCAGACTGTCAGCTTCCCCGGCGCGTACAAGGCCAATGACGCGGGCATCTTGCTTAGCATCTACAATAACCAGGGCCAGCCTGTGGGCAATGGACAGCCGTACAAGATTCCTGGACCGGCGGTGTTGAAGTGTTAGCGTGTTGGGTGTGGGTGTAATGGTGGAATGTGGTAGGGGAGGTGGTGAAGTGGAGTATGTGAGGTGGTTAGTGTGGAATGAAAGTGGATGGGTAGAGAACTGGATGCGGTTGTCTAATAATCAAGTCTGTGTGATTGCATGGGTGTGGGTGAATGGCTTTCTCGTTCGCGTGATGGGCGGTTCGTGACGTTGTTGGTGTTGTTGATGTTCTTGAGAGGAAGGAGCACTGTTTGCTAGAAGCACCTATACAACATACCTCACAATACCCTCACGTTACCGAAGCTGGCCCTACAAGACAGATTACCCTCATCGTTGCAGGATTGTTGTTGACAAAAGAAACGCAATCTTCATTGCATGAGGCCCCGCTGTCGATAGCCGTCTACTGATATACAGGTGCTCTTCCAGCTTTTACATGACCACTAAACAAACAAACGCTCACCTTCCCTTCTTGACCCAGCCCTCCATGTTGTCACGGACGTCTGAAACCTTGTCCTGGACCATGCCGACCGTCATGCCGGCATGGGCCTTGCCTGTCTCGATGAAGTGGTTGATGCTAGCTTTTGTGCGCAGGTGGGTGTCGGCAATGACGGGGTAGCGCTCCTCGTAGGACCAGACCAGGTTGCCGACGTTGTTCATGGTGATGGGCAGGACGGCGTAGGCGGCTGTGAGGCCGACGGCGGCGGGGACGCTGGCGCGCAGCAGGACGTTGCGGTTGCGGGTGACAATGGAGCCGGCCATGGAGGCGACGAGGACGTACAGGGCGCCGGGGAAGATTCTCTCACCAGACTCCTTGGGCGGCGCCAGGGAGCGGATAGTGCTGGTGAAGGAGTGCTCGAGACGCAGCGTCTCGGTCAGGGCGCTGTCGACGGCCTGCTCGCTGCGGACGGCCTGGCGGTACAGGCCCATGCGGGCGACGCCGATTTGCTGGGCGAGGCGGTCGGTGGGGGTCGGGCGGTACGAGGCTTCAGGTGTGAGGTCCTTGGAGGGCTGCGTCAGGGCGGGCGCTGTGGGCTCTGTGGTGTCGAGAGGCATGTCGTCGTAGATGGGCTTGCGGTGCTGGGGCGCGTGTCAGTCTGGCGGCAGGGGCGGCATAGCTGGGTGCAGGCTGCAGGCTGCAGGGGAGACGTACGAGGGCATCTTCGAGCTGCTCCTCGGCGTGCACGATGCGCGGTGCGAAGACTGCGGCGGTGCTGAGGGCGGCAGCCATGGCAGGGACGACGGCGCGCTGGGGGTCGAGTCAATGGCTATTGCTGCTGCACGTGACGGGCCCATTCACTCACCTGCCGTAGCAGCGGTCGGAAGGCCATGTTGTGTGGGGGAACAGGCGCAATGGATGGGACGCGGGCGTTGGTTCTGGTCAGGCTGGTGCTGTCGTACCTACCTAATCTTCGCGCTTGCTCGCTCGGCGGAGGCCGGAGGAGAGCTCAGCGTTCAACGTCCAACGCTTCGACGCCCGTGCGCCGTGCACTCCTCGGCTTGTGACGCAGCGCCCGCTCAGTGAGCGTCGACACTCTCCATCCTCGCCATGCTCAAGCGGCTGGCACGCACCCAAAAGTCGCCCTGGGTCTGCGCACAATGCCTTCACCACGCCCAGCGCCAGCACCCGCGCCCGGGTCTGCGCCGCTTCAACAGCACCATCGCCCACGCACGCGACTCGCGCTCCGCTCCGCCGCCGCCGTCCTCTGCCCTGTACGGCCTGTCTGTCAGCGGCAAGACCGACGATGACGCCCTGCGCAAGGTCTTCGACAGCGCCGCCTTCTGGGACACGTTCCGCCGCGCCTCCAAGAGCAAGACGCCCTCTGGCATCATCGGCAACAAGTACCTCACCCACCCCGACGGCTTTATCGACTTCGTCACCATCACCATCCAGCGCTGCAATGCCGTCGTGCAGAAGGTCGCCGACGCCGAGTCCGTGGCAGACTTCAAAATCATCGTCAAGGAGCTCGACAAGCTCAGCGACTTGCTCTGTCGTGTCATCGACCTGGCCGACTTTGTGCGTGGCACCCATCCAGACCGCAAGTTCCAGATCATGGCCGTCAAGGCCTACCACACCGTCTTCCAGTACATGAACCAGCTCAACACGACCCCCGTGCTGTACAACCAGCTCAAGAAGGCGTCTGAGATACCCGAGGTGTATGAGAGTTGGTCTGAGGAGGAGCGCATCGTCGCGCGCATACTGATGGAGGACTTTGCGAGGTTTGGTATTGGCCTGGATGATGCGACACGCCAACGTCTGGTGGACATGAGTGGCGAGATTGCCGAAGTGGGCTCGCAGTTTGTCGAAGGCATGGCGCCAGAGAAGATGAAGCTCAAGTTCAGCTCAAAGAGGATGAAGGGACTGGACCCAAACCTGGCAAGGGCCCTGACACGCTGGGGCGAGACTACTATATCGACCATGCATCACGAGTCACAGGCGGCGCTACGGTTCGTCCAAGACCCCGACGTGCGAAGAGACGTATACTCGGCCGTCCGGACGGCCAGCAAGTCCAGCATAGGCCGATTGGAGAAGATGCTGAAGCTACGCGCTGAGCTTGCCAACCTCTCAGGATACGAGACTTTCGCACACATGACATTAGAAAACAAGATGGCGAAGACGCCAGAGGCAGTGGATCAGTTCTTGAAAGCACTGTACCAGGATAACCGTCCAGCCGTCATGGGCGACCTCGAAGAGCTCATCGCTCTCAAAAAGGGCGACGCGCATCAGGACAACTTCCCAGATAGGATCAATGCCTGGGACAAGTTCTACTATACCCAGAAGATGCTCTCGACGATGGAAGGGGCCTACCGCCAGCGCTCCCCCGACTCCCTCGACTCCTACTTCTCCATCGGCACCGTCTTGCAGGGCATCTCGCGCCTCTTTGACCGCCTCTATGGTGTACGCTTCGTGCCTGTCGAGACCCAGCCTGGCGAGGTATGGGACGATGGCGTTCGCCGATTGGACGTCATCTCAGACACAGAGGGCCGCATTGCAGTCCTGTACTGCGACCTCTTCTCCCGGCCTGGCAAGACACCGAACCCTGCACACTTTACCCTTCGCTGCAGCCGCGAGATTCTGAGCTCAGAAATCGCAGAAATGTCGCACATGGCACACCGTTTTGACTCGCCCATCGAAGCAGCCACGGATGGCATGAGTGTCGCTTACAACGCTGAGAGGGACAGCTATTTCCAGCTCCCTACCATAGCCCTCATATGCGATTTCCATAAACCCATTTCTCCTGGCCGACCATCGTGTTTGAACATCCACGAAGTGCGAACTCTGTTTCACGAGATGGGTCATGCTCTCCACTCCATCCTAGGCCGTACTTCTCTCCAAAACGTCTCCGGCACCCGCTGTGCAACCGACATCGCCGAGCTCCCTTCCGTACTAATGGAGCACTTCGCCTTCTGCCCCGAAGTTCTCAATCTTTATGCGCGCCATTGGGAAACTGATGCGCCTCTGCCCACGCAAGCGCTCGAGCATCGCCTTGCAATCGACAACCGTAACCAGTACACTGAGCTCGAGAGCCAGGTCTTACTGTGTATGCTGGATCAAGCGTACCACTCTGCCCTCCCCACGCAGGCAGACTTCAATTCCACACAAGTCTATCACGACGTGTACAATTCGTACGCAAGTGTGCCCGAACCCGCTGGCACGGCATGGCAAGGCTTCTTTGGACATTTGTTCGGGTACGGAGCAACGTACTACTCATATCTTTTCGACCGCGCCATCGCGGCCAAGATCTGGGGAGACGTATTTCAAAAGAACGGGCCAAAGGGCAGCTTGGATCGTGCCAACGGTGAACTATACAAAAACGAGCTGTTGAAGTGGGGTGGCGGTAGAGATGGCTGGCATTGTCTGGCTGGTGTTCTCAAGGATCCTAAGCTGGCTGAGGGAGACGAGAGTGCGATGCGCGAAGTTGGTAGATGGGGGATTAGAGAAAGTGTGAGGTAGATTGCATTTGTAGAAGGATTACATTGTATAGATAGACATGCATGGAACAGGTTCTGTTCACACTTGAATTCATGCTCTCGTCATCACCTTACCGCAAGGCAGATATTCAGGGTGTAAAAGGGCGGTGCATTCGTGTTGTGTGGTCGAGCGACGGTGATTCATACGGGATGACTCCAGGGTACGAGAGCCGCCAAGAGGCGAACCTCCCGGCTCCCGCCACCCAGTCGACGTCCACTTCTACAACGCCATACCTTCGTTCTACTACAACAAGCAACCGAACGGCCCATTCAAACGATACTCGCATTTCAAGCAATGTCTTTCACCAGCTAGTGATTGCCGACAGGCAGCCCTTCACAACTCGATAACGAGTTGTCTTTAACTTCCGAACGCGAAGTCTCACAACGTTGCGCATACTTCCATCAAGATGCTACCTCTAATCTCAAAACTCTTCCGGACGCACTACTCACATACAAACTCGAGATCTTTACGAGCTTGACGTGACGGACAAGAGCGATAACACATGACCATTATAGTCAACACACTCATCTGCAGCCTGCATCAACTTGAGCTGCAAATATATTCAACAATCTGAGACATGGCTTCTATCTTTACCTTCGACCCCGATCCACCACGCGTGTCTTCGCCATGGGCAACGCCACCGGCAGGGAATGGGACGAGTTCACCAGCGCTTCAGCAAGGGGTCAAGCCGATTCCCTCAAGGCTGGGTATCAACGATGACCAAAAGACCCTGACCAGTACCCAAATTCCTATCACTGACTACACTGCAACTACACGACTAGAGGCCGAACCCCAAGAAGGCCCAACAGAGTACAAACTGCATTTGCTTCTTAAGCGGCGAAGATCGTTCACACGGTTCAGCACGGGATTACGCGCGTCCGGTTCGCTTCGTCGCGGTGATGGAACAACTGCTGTTGCCGTCAGCCGCAGCATATCCGAGTCCGGCACCCTTGCCAGTACTCCGCCTCCAATGACTTCTACCCAGTCTCGGCAGCATCGCTTGGAGCAGCTAACTACTCAATTACTGTGGCGCCTGCAGCAATCATGTCCTTACCACATTTCTTCCTCGACAGCTCCACTACTCCCTCATCTTCCGGATGATGCCAAGCTTTCGACTCCAGAGATGCCTCACCGGTTGCTGCCGGGTTTGGAGGAAAGCAAAGGAGCTCTGTACGAGATTGGAGTTGCTGATGATGGGTCGATTGTGGGTCTCGCAGAAGACGAGATGGAAGAGAGTTTGAACAATTTGCGCGCAATGGCGGCAAGTCTCGGGTGCCGGGTTGAAGTCTTGCGCATGCTCTCGGTTGGCGACTGTGAATGGATCGAGAATGTCGGAACTAAACAGCGAAAAGTGCGCAACTCCAAGTTGTTGGCCGCCGAGGCTTTGGTCAGTCCTGATCAGCATCTCGTGGATCACTCGAGGGAAGCCCATCAGGAGGCCAAGACAGTCCCGATAGATGCTGCTGGCAGTACAGTGTCGTTGGCACCTACTGCCATTGAGACGCAGACGAGCGTGGAGCAGCTGAGAGTTTCCCTCATCGGTGCTACCATGTCCGGGAAGTCTAGTTTGCTCGGAACTTTGTCGACAGCCACCCTTGACAACGGGCGTGGAAAGAGCCGGCTAAGCCTGCTGAAGCACAGGCACGAAATTGCTTCTGGGATGACTAGTTCTGTTACCCAGGAACTTATTGGATATCGCGACATTGTTGAGTCGGGTGGTGAGGTGACGACACAGGTCATCAGCTACGGATCAGGAGATGTTGATGCCTGGGTTGACATACACGCAGCTGTTGAAGCTGCGCAAGAAGGACGCTTAGTTGTTTTATCAGACTCTGCGGGACACCCACGTTATCGACGCACCACCGTGCGTGGCATTGTCGGATGGTAAGTACACCCATTCTAACCAAACGTATATGGACTCTAGCTCACAATTTGTCGCAGGCAGCCTCACTGGACACTTGTGTGCGTGCCAGCTGACAACACCGACGAGTCTTCTGGTAAGATAGGAGCTTCGCCTACCTCACAGGATATACTTGGTCCCGCTGCTGCAGACCTCGATTTGTCCCAGGCTCACCTCCAGCTCTGCCTGGACCTTGAATTACCTCTTATTATCGTCATTACCAAGTATGACCTTGCCACCAAAGCTGGTCTGCGCCAGACCTTGTCAAAATTATTGTCGGCACTTAAAGAAGCTGGCCGCAAGCCTTGCATAATCTCTGACCAGTCGACATCAGCGTTGGATGTTGACATTCAAGGCATCTCCGCGAACGACCTACAAGTGGCCGAAGCTACTTCCCAGCAACTGGAACTGTCACCTATTGCTGTTGTGCCGATTGTCTTGACCAGCGCTGTGAAGGGTACCGGTATCAACAAGCTGCACGCTTTTCTGCGTCAACTACCGATACCAGCACAAACACCCCCTCCAGACAGGTCACCATCTCACCTCTTTTACATCGAAGACATCTACAGTGTGCGCGGCAACACATCACCAGATCGAACTGCGATTATAGGAGGCTACTTACGACATGGACGACTGACAGTTGGCGAAGAACTGCTTCTTGGTCCGTACCCGATCGACACCAGTTCCGACGACAGCGATAGCGGAAGCGGAAGGCCACCACGCAACTCGCCTATAGCGATTTCAAGATCCTATCCCGGCGCACTCAACAAATCGCACTCGAGAAACACCACCTCACGTGATCGTCACGTCGAATGGCGCCGAGTCCGCATTACCTCGCTCCGCAACCTGCGTCTCTCCGTACGAGCCTTGTACGCGGGCCAACTCGGCACAATAGGAATCGAGCCCATCGACACCCCCATCCTCAGCCCGGCAATCAATCGCATCCGCAAAGGAATGGTGCTTGCGGATCGGCAGCCCCAGGCGTCGAGAGTCATGACTGTCCGCTTCGAGGGTGTCCAAGCAAGCGGTGCTGCTAGTCTTACTGTAGGAAGTGCAGTCGTTGTCTATGTCGCTAGTGTGCGGGCCTCGTCTAAAGTCATTTCTGTCTCTGTTGAGACTGGGCCATCTGTTGACACAGCTGTCCCTACCGACGACGACGACGATGATGACGACGATGGATTTGGTTTCGGCTTCGACGAAGAGGCAGACGAGCAGGTATCCAATGCGCCGCCTTCGGTAGTCACTGTCACGTTTCAGTTCATCGCGTCCAAGGAGTTCATTGAGCAGGACGCTAAAGTCCTGGTGATGCCGGGAGGTGGGCCTGGGTTGGCTGGCGGTACGGAGAGGGGAGCAAAAGGGATTGCGGGGCTTGAGGGGTTTGTGGGTCGTGCTGTTGAGCAGTATTGAGTTCCTTCTGAGTGTGGATGGTGTGTGATGAAACCGGATCTTTTTTTTTTCCAAATCTTCTGTTATATGTAGGGTCCATAGTGGCGTCCAACTAAATCGTTCATGACACTCGCTGCTGTCGCATTAAATTTTGTGTAGTGGATGCTGGGAGCAATAACAGCATAGATCCGTCTACACTGCACTGACCGCAGCCGTTCAAGTTGCTTGCCGCACCACTATCATTCTCCAGAGCCTCCCATCGAACACTATCAACGCCGAACAACACAGGAATCCACACTCCTCACATGATATCATTACCCCACCAGCCCCTCAAACAACTCATCCCTCGTCCTCCTCACCTCATCACACCTCACCTCCAACCTCGCCACCTCTTTCCTCGCCGCCCCCAAATCAGCAGGCAACCCCCCAAACTCGGCCACCTCCCTCTCCACACCCTCTACCCTCTCCCTCAACTCCTCCAGCGCCCGCTGCTGCTCCAGCATCTCGCCCATGGCCTCGGCAGATGCAACGCTCTTGGATGCAGGCGTCATGGCGCGCGCGTGGCTCGCCTGCAGCGACGAGAGCCTATCTTCTGCTTCGCGGATGCGCGAGCGCAGGTGTTTTGTCTGGCGCGTTTGTTCGATGGTCTGGCGTTGCAGGGAGGCAGGGGCGGAGAAGGAGGGGTTGGTTTGGAGCTCTGTGAGTTGGGCGCGGAGGAGGACGTGTTGGGTGGTGAGGTATGCGTGTAGGGTTTGCAGGTGCGTGAGTTGGTTGGTGAGGGATTGGGTTGTGGCGGTGTGGGCGATGAGGGCGTGGGCGAGGGTTTGTGCGTCGGGTGAGGGAGTGGATAGAGCGATGGTGGTGGATGTGAGGGCTGTCAGGGCCGTGGCGCCGGAGGGGGTGAGGTGGGCGCGCAGCGTGGAGAGGAGGTGTGCGTCGGATGGGTTGGTCGTAGCCTACTTACCTGGTGAGTGGTGCGTCGTTTGGATGGTATTGTGTGGTATCGTATTGTGTTGTATTGTATTGTGCCGGAGTAGGCGTCATACCTCGTCCAGCTCCTTCAGCGCTTCTCGCTCTACGCGCTCTAGCACCGCGCGCTCTTCATCTGCGCGCTCATTTGCCATCGACAGCTCGCGCAGCACCTTCAGCGTCTCTTCGTTGCGCTCGAAGGTCGGCACGGTGCACCCGGCATACTTGTACGACAGCCATGAATCAATGTGTGCCCAGTCCTGGGCACGTGCGCGCTGTTGTCGGGCTTTGGAGGGGGAGAACAAATCCGAGGGCGTGAGGTTGTCCATAGCTACATGTATGCTGTTGTCACTGAGTGTTTGTTTGTCTGTCTAGGGCTCGATGCGGAGAGACATCCGCACGTGGACCCTGAACTCTCTCATCTCCCCCCTCTTATCGTTATCGATAAGCCTAAATTTTGGCACGCCTTCGTAACTGCCGACCTCGGAGCTAGCGGGACGCCTGCTGGGGTAAGTTTAGCAGTTTCTGGAGCACAGTGTCATTGCTTGTTGAACCAGTCTTTGCCTCCACAATTACACATTCACGAGGGCGTCTTCCTTTTTTCGCCTTGTTTTGAACTCTGTACCTAAGTCCTTGCTAATAGTACATACTGCTTTGCTTTGCCACTATGGCGCCTATGATGATTGAGAACGAGAATGATGTTGAGGTGGGAGAAAGTCTGCCTCCTATGACTGAGCACGTGAGTCAATGCTTCACGCCCGGGAAACATGTATGCTTATGGTTGCAGGCTGTCAGTGTCTCGTTGCCGACATGGAGAGCCAACGTAGGCTACGAGGAAGGCGAGGAATGGGTCATTAGTAAAATGAAGACTGGATATCCTAGGTAGGTGGTGGCGAAGGTAGAGAAAAGAGTCTCTATTGACTGACCATTCAAGGTTCTTTATACACAAGGCTATACAAGCCTTCGCTGCAGCGATAGTGCAGAAACATGGAAGAGAGGGTGAGGGGGCAATGCTGTTCCCTACAAATTGCACAGCTTCGAGATGCCGAGACTTTGTCCTCCGGACCGCAGCAGCAGACCAAGATACTTCGCACGTCCGGATCGTCGACCTTGTTCCCGCCGCAGAGAAGGCACGCGCTGAAGAGATGAAGGCCATCTCGCCGAGCATATCCGCCGTGCTTTACCCATTGGATTTGTTCAAGGTCGCGAAACAGTTCTGGCAGCACTCTGGAGATGGTGTTTCGAGTAGAAGAGCAGAGTACTGCCATCACCTGTTTGACAAGGGCCTCCTCGTCGACTCTGCCAAGCTTAACGAACAGCCAGCGCGTTTCTGCAAAGGGCCCCGCCGCTACCAAAAGAAGACATCAATTGACCTCGACGCTCCAGATGCCCAACAAGATGGCGATACTCTGACACAGTTCGTCGAGCAGAGATTCGGCCGCAACCTCGACCTCTCCATGACCAAGAACGCCAAACTTGCTGTCCGCCGCCGCATCGCTGGATCCCTCACCGCGGACGTCGCGCTCACTGAAGCACTTTCCCTTGACGCCGACTCGGAGCGCACACGACAGGTGGCTGATTTCTCAGAGGACGACGTCTACCTGTATCCCACGGGAATGAGCTCCATTTTCAACACGCACCGCAACCTGCTCGCCGCAAAGGGAAACCACAAAGCCATCGTCTACGGCTTCCCTTACATCGACACGCTCAAAATCACCGAGAAATTCGGACCCGGGTCGCTGTTCTACGGATTCGGCTCGAGCGAAGAGCTGGACGATTTGGAAAAGCGGTTAGAAGCTGGAGAAAAGTATCTCGCCCTGTTCACAGAGTTCCCTGGCAATCCCTTGCTCAGAAGTCCCGATCTGGAGCGCATACGCAAACTGGCAGACAAGTACGATTTCTGCGTCGTCGTGGACGAGACAATCGGGAACTTTATTAATGTGAATGTGTTGCCGTATGCCGACGTGGTAGTCAGTAGTCTGACCAAGGTTTTCAGCGGTGACAGTAACGTCATGGGTGGCGGGTACGCATATTTTCCAATACTTTTAGAGGACTGCGAACTGACAAAAGAACTCCAGACTAGTACTCAACCCCAAAGCGCAAAACTACCCCATTCTCAAAAAACGCTGGACCCAAGACTACGAAGACAACCACTGGGCCGAAGACTCTATTTTCCTCGAGCGCAACAGCCGCGACTTCGTCTCCCGCATCGACCGCATCGGCTCAAACGCTGAAGCCATCTGTGATGTTTTGACCGCTCATCCGCGTGGTATGTCTCCCCCCTCCCCATCCTCCCTTCCCCCAAAACTCCCAAACCGACTAAACACCCCAACAGTCAAACAAGTCAACTACCCCAAAACCTCCCCGACGCGACCCTTCTACGAAAAATGCCGCAACCCGCACGGCGGCTACGGGGGTTTGCTATCCGCGACTTTCCACACCAAAGCAGACGCCGTGACCTTCTTCGACGCACTGGATACGGTTAAAGGACCGAGTCTGGGGACGAATTTCACGCTTAGTAGTCCGTATGTGATTTTAGCGCATTATGGGGAACTGGAATGGGTGAGTCATCCTTTGCTTTTCTTTTGGGGGGTGGTTTTTGTTTGTCCATTGGCGGGTGGAAGAAGTGAGAGTGTTGTGCTAACCAAGACACAGTGTGCGAAATGGGGCGTCGAGGCCGATTTGATTAGATTTAGTGTTGGGCTGGAGGAGACGGGTAAGTTGGTGGATACGTTTGAGAGGGCGTTGGCGGCGCTGGAGAGGCAGTGATGCGTGTAGACAGGCTTTTTGGAGGACATCAAGAAACTATAAAGTAGAGATAGATTTGGAAATGAAATTTGTTTGATACAGCTATGGTTTATCTTGGACTTGGTTGGTGGTAGTGTTGTAGGAGTGGGCGTGGATGTCAGCTAGCCAGAAGTCGTTCGAGTAGGTCTAGGGAAGTTGAGTTGTAGTCGTTGTTCGTGAGATTAGAAAGCGTGGTTGTGAGGGTACTGGCCTTGTGGGTGAGTTCGACGATGGAACAGAAGTGCATGCCAGTCACTGCGTCGTTGTTGGTGGTCTGTTTAGTGCTCAACGGAGACTTAACGAAAGGCGAAATTGGCACTTAGCCAGTCTCTGTGTTCGTCAAGCAGAGTGGTCGACTGGTTGTTTGTGCTGTCACAACAACAGACGAGGCGTGTTGCTATCTCCAATCATACTGTGATTCTTACCACAACTGCATCAACACTGTCATTGTACCGTGACAGTAAGAGTGGAGACATATGTTGCTTCTCGCCACATCGCGATCATTACAAACCTGCATAGACACTGTCATCGACGTGATAGACGTGGCACATACTGTGTGGATCCAATAGGCCGTCGAAATAGCGTGCCGTTATAGTCAGTGAAGCAGTCGATCAGATGTTGAAATTAGCTTGTTCGCCAAAGCATCCTTCGATCCTGTGCCAAGATGCTCCTGGCGCTGGGGAGTAGGGAATGAGCCTTCCGAGGCACTACCCGATGATGTTCCTATCCCCAACACAACCGTTTAGACTATGTTCGGCTTGAGCCAATTGTCGATAATGTTGAGCCTGGCGTGATGCTGTAGGGATGAAGTCGTCGGTTACGCAGGCGACATTGGACCAGTATGTACGGTGTACGGCGTGAGGTGGGCTGCGGTACTGAAGTATTGGCAGGAAGATTAGATCAGACCATCGTGTCTCCTGGAGTAAGCAGCGAATCGGGATAACCTGGTCTCGAGTCGTGAGAATTGCTTCTATGAGTATGGCGTGCAGTTCAGCACGTGGAGTATCCTACACCGATGAGCTGCATCTGCAAAAGCCCTCTGAAGTCACCGTAAACTTTATTGTGACAGACGTTCATGCTTACCAGGCGGACGGGAGGACGGTAGTCCAAGCTTCCCCGCCTTTTGCGATGACAAGTTCTCGACGATAAGATCAGACTGGGATACACCTGGAAGCATGCGAGGCTGCGCCTTGTGGGAAATTGTCATTGTTGTGGCAACGTGGTGGTGATATCGGGGAGGCCGCCGCGATGCTTTCCTCCGTGATGATAAAGCTGACAGAGAAATACTTGCCGACTGCCGAGTTATGAGTCGTTGTGCAGATAGTCCAGGGTAAACCTTCGTATGCTGTGGAGAGGCTCATCTTGAGCCAGCACTCCCGTCTGGTGCACCCTGCTAACGGGCCGTTTGCGGCTGTTGCGTGCTTGACATTTCGGACATGACAGGCCCTAGAAATCCCGGTTCACATCAGCTACCCTGATCCCTGTCCAGCTGTTTTCTTTGGTGGCTCGTCAAAGGTTCCCTGTTCTAGTAGTAGATGACCCATCAGGCCTCCCAATCAGGCTTCAGTGCCCAGGTTCATTGTTGATTGAATCATCTCCCCTCGAATTGGCAGACGCTTCCGATGATTGCTGCTGCGCCTCTGCTCGCAAGCACCTCGATAGGTATGCCAATCTCAGCTACGGTAGGTGGCCTACTCGACCTGCGGGCACATTGGAGGCCGTTGGGCCCTCAATCGCGGCTGGCTTTGACTGGTGCAGACTGCAGACAGACACAGACGTCGACCTCACTCACCCCAGATGGATCAGCACGTGGTTCTCACCGCTCGGCATCGAAGCCACTGTGGCGAGCGCGTATGCAAACCAGATCTCTGCAAATTTCTGTGAGGGTTCGGACAGTCTCGTGGCCGTATTGTGGACTCTCTGCGATTGTGGTACGGACGTTGCCGGTCGGATGGTAAGTTTCGCGAGGTCTTCCGTCCTGCTCGCGGCTACACAGCGAATCAGCGCGCGCACATGGTCGCTTATGTCATCTGCACTGTGTTGTCCAGCTAATGCTGTACAAACTGCCATTGCTAGGGTGTGTGCGAGCGGCAGTCTCCTGCGGCGCGGCAACGGCAGTGCGCTTTGAAATGAAGGGCCTGCTCGGTGACTGCTGTTCTTGTCAACATGTCCGTCAGAAGTAGAAGCAGCCGCCGCGTCGAGTCAGTCAAGCAAGATACGAGTGGCAAGCGCAACTCAGCGCACTTGGATGGACCGTTGGACGCTGCCACTGCTGCAAACCGCATCTCGACGGGCGGTACCACTGTCGACCGCGAACCCGGACATGGAAACGCATCGGTCTCCACAGCCATGTCCAGAGGTCGAGTACCTAGGAGGGGCGGCGGAGATTAGCCGTGTTGGCAAGCCCCCCTCTGCTCATGCACCCTGCATCACAATCACCTCACACATCTGACTCTGACGACACTCGCCGTCTACACACCCACACCAGCCACCTGTCAAGCTTCGATGCGGTTTCCAGCAGCTGCCGCGCGGCGCTGGCGGCGCTGGCCGTTGAAAGCAATGCTCCCGGCCGCCCGCGTCTGTCTGTTTTCCTGTGTCTGAACAGCACGTGCTTCACGGGGCACAATGTTGCGAGATTATTCCAGGGTGAACCGAAGACGTGTGCATAGGCAGCATAGTATTAAGACACCACGCCATTTCTTCGGATCCTTGATGCACTGAGAGGTATTCCGTGGGCGGCCCCGGGGCATCGACACCAACGTTCCCCGACGAGGCTTCAACGGATGGAGATTGAACGTGCACGCGCCACACCTCTTCCGAATCACCGCCTCCACTCAACTGGCCCCATGTCTACTTTTGTCGTATTCCAGGGTTAAACGCGTCGATGCCTGACAGGCCCATTCGTCAATCCAAGCTGAACCCGGCATAGTCCTGCTCCCATGCGCGGCTGCCCTTTGCCGCCACCAACGCTTGCATGAAGGGAAACGCATCTATCAAGGACTATCAACGGCTACCTATGCGGCTTGTCAGCGCCGTAGCCGGAGACGACCTTACGTCGCCGGCCTAGCAATCTGATGCACTCGTGTTGATATGCACGCGGTTACATCCGCACATGCATTGAGCTTGCGTTGCCTTCGGTTCAATGACACTGCCAGACTCGTCGTCCTCGACGGCAAGCGCCCGCTGCTTCCCTGGAGGTCAGGGTGCTAGCGGTCCAGGCACCCACGCATGGACACATCCAACGACTAGGGAAACGGTCGGGATGCTTGGCCATGTCGTTGCTAGGATCTCAATCCTACGAGGCTCCGACCAGTCCCCAGCCGCAGAGCCGGTAAGAGCGCAGTTCGACAGAACTGTGACTTTCTGAAGCTCAGATGTTCCGTACCCGTAAATGCCAGTATCCCCCATGTAGGGGTACAGACCACCGCCAGACACCAGATCGAGGAACCCAATTCTGCCTCACGGTTCACATGCATCAGGCTGTATAAGCATCTCAAGGCCGCCCACGCCCAGAAAAGAGACCGTACGTTAGCCCCACCAAGCACTCCCATTACATATGTTGCTGCCATCTCGGTGATGACCCGTCCGTCTCCTCAACATCAGCGATCAGAACAAACAGCATCTCACAACGGTTCAGAAATCGCAGCATTCCAACTTTGTCCTCTTGCCCGTTGGACATCTCTCAATCAAGGGGTGACCGTCCGTACCGTGCCACAACTCTGCCTCTGCCCCACCAAACTTTTGTGGGTTATGATATCCTAGGAACCCATCAACCTCCGTCGACGAAGCACAGTCCACAGACCCTCGAGACTCTTGAGCGGAGAAACATTCCATCGCCAACTGATCGTCAGGATCACAAATCCTACAACGTTTCATTCTCACCATCTCTTGACTTAACGGCCACAAATCCGCACCAGAAAGCCAGAGCAAAGCTGTCTTCTATCGATTCTGACACCGAAAGATATACTCACACAAGCCCTGAAAATAGCCCAGCAGGTGCACAATTCTTTGAGTTTAACAGTCGCCACATCGTTTTATACGATTCAATAAACTCTAAACACCTGTTCGAACCGCCTACTGAGCTGCGAGGTATGAGGTATGTGCTGGGCAACGAAATGTCTGCATACAAGTTCTCACAATCTCAGCACACTAGGATACACAATGCCGCATTCACAGTACGGTATGAACCACTATGGTTCCCCGCAATCGTCCTACTCACCAGGCTACCCGCCGGTGAGCCAACAGTCCTATTCGGACTCCCGGTCTTCGACATCAGGTGCCTATGCTCCTATGTATGCTTCTAGCCCAGGACTTCAGCACGAGCAGCACCCAAGGAGGCACGACGATCATACTGTGCTACCGCCCTATCAACCTCAGCACCAATCTCTTTCTCGAGGCCCATACCATCAACAGCAACCATTGGACTCCGTACGTCCAAGTTCTAATCCTTCAGGATACTCGTATCCTGCGCCTCACAGCAATGTTCCAAGCCAGAGCCTGGACAGTAATGCTTCTGCTTATCCACCGTAAAGTTAGCATTCCATAAGATTTGCTACATTGACTGACTTCTGGCTAGGTCAGCGTTGTATCCTCCAACGACTTATGGAATGAACGACTATCGCGTCTCACTTCCGACTATGTATCCTCCATCATCAACAACGCCTGCTGCTTATCCATCCTACGAGCCACCTCATGGCATTCCACCACCTCCGGCCAGTAACGTGCCTGCGCTCACATCGTCTCCAAGTACACAGAACAATGCTGTAATGCCGCGTGTTCTAAACACACGGCCAAAGCCCCAATGCTTCGAACATGGGTGCAACGGACGACAATTTTCAACATTTAGCAACCTCCTACGACATCAGCGCGAGAAATCAGGGACGGCCTCGAAAAGTTTCTGTCCCAGATGCCATGCAGAATTTACACGCACTACCGCAATGAAGGGTCACATGCAGCACGACAAGTGCAAAGCTCGCAGACCATCAGAATCCACCAGTATCTCAAGAACGTAGATTCAACGAGAAAGATATCAGCGCGGCGACGTTCAAGGAAGGCAGCTGTCTAGCTAGGAAGAGACGCATGCTCCATGCAATACATCGACGAGGACGAGGCACATGCTGGTGCGCACGAGCAGTCGTGATAAGGCGTCACACGCTTTAGTTCTTCAAACGAGCAACTCTCACAAACCCGTAGCCTTCCGGAGCGGATTCTGGGTTTGGGCGGCTATCTCTAATATTCAGTGCTCACGGTTCCTTCGATAGAGGTTACATTGTTTCCAATCATTAGCATAGCAAGGCGTTGCAAAGTCGAGGGCTTCTTTATCTCATGGGCGGGCATTCCAGTTTGTATTTCTCAGTCACTTCAGGCTGAGGCGCAAAAGGTGTAGGTAAAGACCGGCTCACTGGAGGTATTTCAATCTGAACGGAACCTACGATCCTACGTACTCCGTAGGAGTATTACACTTGAGTTAGGGCATATTCCGCAGGATGAGGGAATGCGGGTCGATCCGGAGTAATACATTGCGGAGAAAGTACAACATAAGAGAGTCAGCGGCTCTCTGTTCCTTTTTTTTTTCTGGATATCTGGTGGTGGACATGAACAACACAATTCAAACTTCGAAGTTCAAGTAGCCGAAAATCGTCATTTGGTTGTCTGTTGCGTCAGCCAGCAGCACAACTCAATTCTCTCGACTTTTCCCCGCCAACTAAGCCGGTACCGCGTGTGGAGCGCGTAAAGAGGCGGGTCAATCGTCATACCAGCAGCGACCGCCCATGAGAAGAGTCACGACAGTGACGACACCTTCAGAATGACAACAGTTACATCATAGACAACCCATATTCCAAGGTAAACTCGTCTTTGTTGCTCTTCGCCAAAGAAGGCAGCGTTGTTTGCACATCCTGACCAGATTGACATGGGCGTTCGCAAGGTCATTGCACGAGCACGGTCCGACGTGACTAGCGGGCCGCCGCCATGTCTTGGTGCGGGAAGCCTTGCAAAAGACATGCTCGATTACTCGTTACATATTTACCCATCAATCGCAAAGGCTGAACGGAGAGCCAGCGACCTGCATCGTATGCACAATACACGCTCTCGGGAGTCAAGCGCACTGCCGACCCTGAAACTGACAGCTGGGCAAACCATGTTACCGGGAAATAGGAGCACTATCATGCTACCATGTCCATCACCGGGCAGCGGAATAACAAACTAATGCGCGTGCAATGGACGCCTCGTCTGGATGGAACCTTCCGTTCAGGGACATGGTCTATCAGCTTCTGAGCCCTCGCAGTTTGGCGCACGTGTGGGGTTTCGCACAACGTGGATATTTCAGCCTTGGCCTCAAGTGATCTATGGTTTACTCTTTCCGGAAGGTAGCCTGGGAGTGAACGTATTTCTATGGACGTCGATGAAGCATTCGACCGCGTGCCAAGACCAATATTGCGACTATCCAGCACGGGACCCACTTCGACACTGCTCACGCAACATGTACAGACCGTTGTCAGTGGGTTGGTTGGATTCGGTAACAGTTCCGTGTAGTTTGGCATCAGGCGACGGAAAATCTGAAGACACACATTTCTGGCCATGACGCATCCGCGGTACGCACAGCGTCTCATTTGGAGGCCCTGCATTGGAATTATTGTCCGACCCACGGTGCCGGAAACAATATCCACACTCTGAAATTATAAAAACCAGATCCAACGCCTTACTGAAGTCTTAGAAGTTGTGCAGGTCGGCCATTTCTTGCTCACATCGACACTTCGAACCGAGGCTAACGGTCGAATGATGATGACGTGAAGGGTCTCTTCCTTCCCGCCTGCTGCGCCGCACAGTACAGAGGCTTGGTTTTGCTCACACCTTGGACGTGTGGATCGGGGGGCTGACGGTCTTGCAAGGGTACCTACCGCGGCGCAGCGGGGAGCGGTACGCGGGAAGGATGGGCTGTCACTTGATCTGAACGACTCCACCGGGCACAAGTTGCCTGGTGGAGCGTTGTTTCACGTGATAAGTCCAAGAAACTGGATGGCAGGGCAAGCAAAGATGTTCATCAAGTACGAACATGCCTCGAACCAGGATGAATATGCACCTCGCACGTGGAAAGCACATGTCGTCCTACTGTGCCGACTCCTGCAACGTGGAACGCGGAAACGAGAGACAACATTTGAGTTCCTTCCCACAAATAGCGAGTCTCACTGTTGTCGCCAAATCTTCGAGTTGCGGCACGAATATTGGTTTTGACCTTGTTGGACTGGTGGTCCGGATTGCTTGCCGAACGCAATCTCGCTACGGGCGGCAGCACGTTCTATGCAACCCCTGCTCCGTGTGAGCAATGCCCCAAAATTGTTAGGCCCGCACACAGAAATGTCTTGGATCGTACGTTGCAGATATTGGCGACGTAAGGGACCCCGCATACTTGTTCTTCTAGAGCATCAGCATGATTCAAGAATCAAGAGTTGATGCGAAAGCGACCATTACAGCCGTACAAAACAAGATAGGTACCCACACTATGGCATGTTCACAACACCAACAATCTAACGCAAATAGTGAGTAGCATATGTTTCGGATCGCGAGTGACTGCTCCCCGACAGGGGCTCCTCCCTGCAACGTTACCATGATTGAAGCTCCGCGGACAGCTGTAACCCAAGGAGTGGGGTGCATGCAAGCGCGTTGAAGGACCGTACGGCGCCTGCTCGAGAAAAAAGTACCTAGTTAGCTCCTTCCGCTTCCTGCACATCAGGATGTCCCCAATCCCAATCGATCCTGTGGATAGCGACCTTTCGAATCAGACTCGAGCCTCGGTTCCATCACTCGAGAACAGAGCAAGTGGGTGTCCGCCGATAAGCGCGCAGTCCAGCCTCACAGCCGAATTCTCCACAGCAGAGAGTGAGCGAGTGAATCAGACTGCGGGTCCGCAAAGGTTGCCGTACCCTGCACTCACAAGGCAACTGCCTTCCATGTGCCAAATCCAGACTTTAAGACGCAGCTTTTTTTCGAAACCGTCACGGCGGATTGACTGACAGCGGAAGTAGCCCGGCTAAAGCACTCAGACTTGCAAGGTCGAAGCGCGCCTGAGGTCAGGCGTAATACCCAGTCACAGTGTCGGATGCATGGTATACAATAAGCGCGGTGATATGGACAATTGCGCATGCATATGCGTGCATTGATTGGTTGCACACCCCGACAGGACAGTCGAGACACGGTCCGTATGCACGTCAACGGTGCTGAGCCTCGTCCGCTGCTGTGGCCGGCGTTTGTGGTCGGCATGCCGAGGGCTCAACGTTCGGCAAGAGGTTTTGTACGAATGTGTAGGTGGTATGTATATGAAGTGGAGACGGTGTGTGCGTGATCATAAGATGGAGGTGGTTGTGTGTGTTCTTTTCCTCTTACGGGGTGCAAGACTGCAGTAGTGGTGTTACGAACTGATGATTTACTTCCAGAAAGAGGTAATGCTCACATTCGTGCAGTAGGTTTGAGGTGGTCATCTTATATTGCATTTACAGTGGATTGCAGGTATCAAAGTGTATGAAGATCGAATGTCAATCTATTGGAAAGCACGGAATAGTTATAGTGTCTTCTTCGTCGCATCAAAGTCCCATCCAATAGCAAAGACATTTCTGCTTCTTTGGTCCTCCCCTCAGTTTCGATCCTCAACTACAGCGCGTTCATTCCAAAAACCACGGGTGCTTGAGGAGATCGGCCGCCGAAGGTCGCTCAGTGGGATCGTAGACCAAGATCTCACGGATAAGCTGACATACTGTCGCTGCCTCTTCGTCATCAACATCAGCTGGCTTATGTTGTTCGAGAGGTTAGTACGAGTCATAGTAACCGTACGGACGTAGAGGATTGTAGTCCGAATCAAACCACTTGCCCGCGCGTGGCCAATCATCCATGATAGACTTGGGCAGTCGACGTATCTTGTCGTTGAGTTGTGTGAGATGGGTATCGTCTGTCGTCTCTCGATCTTCTTGGTCGTAACCAAACATCATTACTACGAACAGCGCTTGGCCGGTCAGAAACTCGTAGACCAAACAACCAAAGGCCCAGATATCGATGCCGCTGTCGAAAGGCTGGTTGAGTATCAGTTCAGGGGCACGAAGGCCAAGAGGAGTCGCTGTACGCTTAGGTGGATTGGACATGAAGAAGGCTACGTGCGCATGGTTAGTCGTGTTACAACAATGAGCAGGAATCTAAAGACGTACCAGCTCCGAAGTCCGAAAGCTTCACGCAAAGCTTCGGCCCAAGATTGGCGCGACTGTGTAGAGGTTCTTGCAGGTATAGGCTGCTCGGTGCCCACCTGTCAGTCTTGCCGTCCTCTCTTGTTAAAGGTATTGCAGTCTCGATCACATTCTGCTCCAATTCCTGCTGTTCTACTTCGTCAAGATCTTCCATTGAAAAGAGCAAGTTTCCCGGTCGCACATCGCCGTGCACTATTCCGTTCCTGTGTAGAAGCGACAATGCTCGTAATAAATGAAGAAGCATTCTTTTAGCAATCCATTTTGGATATCTCTGTGGGACGCCTCTGATCTTTGGTTGATTTTCAGCGAGTTCCTCGACTAGACAAGCAGCCGATGCACTCATAGCGTCGAAGACGAAGCACTGATGGGTTCCGTTAGGACCTTTGTGTATGAAACTTTACAGAAGTAATGTGACGTGTTGAGCGTCCGGATCGTCGAAAGACAGTGTTGATAGCTTGCCAAGGATGGTCAGCTCAGTCTGATCGACTGAGGAGTTGGCATTCACTATCTTGAGAGCGGCGTATCTCGGTAGGCTACCACAGCAGTCAGTAAGAGACTAAGACAAGCTAGAGTTCCAGGAATAGTAGAGACGTGCCTTTTGCTGACTACCAATCACACAGTTGAGAATGAACCTTCTCCAAGCTTACGTATCACCTTGTAGTGGTCGCTGTGAAAGGTATCTCCAAGGTTAACAGGATGGAAGCCCTCAGGTCGATACAACTCAGCCCACTCGCAGGGTGCATAATTGTCCTCGAAACATATGTCTTCGTCCCGATCAGGCAGTTCGCGTGAAGGAGTTGCCGGAGAACTCATTGTGAGAAAAGTATTGCGCCACCAAAACCTGAATTGATAGTGTGAGCTCTTGGTTCGTGATTGGATTAATGACTGTGCGCGCAGACGCTGGCTTTCAAGATGTAGTGTTCAGTGAGAGCATAAAGTACGAGTGTTTGCTGCCTAAGAATGTACACTTGAGCACGGCCCGTACTGGCCACGCTGATATTGTGAAGTGAAGTAACGTTCTGTTCCATGAGTGGACTAAAGAAAATAAGCTGAGGTAAAATACGACAGCTGTGCGGAGAAGGATAATGAGTCGGTTCTACATAAGAGCTTCCGTTGTCAGAGTGCACTGTTTGAACTGATCGTTGGTTGGAAGGTTCTAGTTTGAGGGTTTGACTGATGCAGGAGTGTCATCCTGGAGGTTATTGTATAGTCTAAGGCTGTGCAGATGATCGCAAGTAGTCCATTGCGGCTCTATCGCTATCGGTGATGATATCATTGGGTGCGTTGGGTACTGTGCGGAGTGAGTCGCGATCTTTGGACTAGGAAGACAACTGGAGAAAGTGAATTTCTGACACTTTAGCAAGTACGAATCGAGTGAGAAAGAGAGGTGGTCGACAAAAGTAAAACTCAATATGGAGTACTGTACGTAAAATCATGTCAGTATTGTTTTTAGTGATAGCTGTGATTTGATAAGACTGTCTGTGAGATCACACAGATTTGTGACTACCTTTAATTTGGAACTAAACATGATGTGCCAAACGCCTTCGCTATGCAATAGATCACCCTTCGCCATCTTTCCATGGAATAGATGCTCAAGCTGTGAACCCAGCCTCATCGCGCCTCGGGCCCAGTCCCTTTTTGACACCTTCTTTTAGCGAGTCCCAATTGACGCCATCTAACCTGCGGCCTCGTGTACCTTGCTCTTCTGCTACGTCTGTCAACCTGCCCATAGCGATTCTGCGCATCATGACCGTGTCCTCTGCGTTGTGGAACGACCTGCCCTTGCCTTCCAGCAAGAACTTCTCAATGAACTCCTCTTCGTCTTCACTGAATGGAAGGCTGATGAGCTCCATTGCTTTCTCCTCTCGACTGTATAGCTCCTCATCGACACCGCTGTTCCACACGCTCTTCTCCAGCGTTTGCTCAAGCAGAATCTCAAGAAGCGGCTTCTGCTCATAGTCGGGTCTTGTGTGGATCCAGTAGTATGCCTCTGTGACGTTGCGCCTAGATAGGTACCCCGCGAACTCATTCCTCACTGTCTGGTCCTCGAGCGGTGGCTTGACACAATTGTAGTATGCAAGCGGTAGCAACTCGTCCTGCTCGCCCTTTTGCACATTCACTCTATTGAGCTTCTCTCGGCCCGTCAAAAGCGTGAGCATGATCTCGTCTGGAAACGTTGGTATTATGCTGGGATGTGTGAGGTTGCCGACAGCGGTTGCGAATTCGAGGTGGTCGAGCGACCACAGACCTTCTATGAAAGTCCAGAAGCGCTTCTCGAGGTGTACGTTGTGTGCGAATGAGGTTGCGAGCTCGTCATCTCCATGAAACTGTGGCGACAGATCTTTGAGTAGGTAGAAGATCAGGCAATGCTTGTTGTGTAGTGTGGTTTCGGAGGATACGATGCGCTGGTGAAGATCGTGAAGTTGTTGTGGCGTCTTGGGTGGGTAGGTTTTGCGCCCTATTTTCTATCAGCACTGGGCTCTTCATTCGCTATGTGATTACCATAATTACCTTTGATCTTCAGTAGATCAAGCAGTCGCTCAAAGAAGGTCTGTCCGCCAAGCGCATGCTGGTACTCTTGGATTTGCTGGACTAGGCCGCTGGTGTAGTTGAGGCCTTGGAAGACGGCGTCAAAGTCCTCTACGTCGAGCATTGCGTCGAATTGGAATGGTAGAGGTTTGGTGACGTGTGGTAGCTTCGTTGTGAGTGCGGGCGGTAGCTGTTGACGCGTTTGTTCTCGCGCCTGTTAGACGATCTCACTAGCGCGAACTGCACTGGATAGATGGACATTTGACATGGCAGAGGTCAAGCACAACCTAATACTTGCGAACGTACAATGCAAGTTGTATTACGAAGTTCGATGAGTGCAAACTGGACAGTTTGGAAATATGAATAAATTACGTGCGATACTTTTCGTCGCTATACTACATGCGCCAAATATGTGTAGAGCGCTGGTATCAATACATTTTCGTCGTAGGCTGCTCCAACAACTTCTTGCCTCAACTCGCCAATAACGCCGTGCCCATGCCATGCTATCGCCATGCGAAAATGAGTCAAAGCAACCTCCATGTGCTAAATGCGGCAGTTGTACAGTATCCACTATATGTTCAAGAGTGGCCAATCGAATATACACCTTGAGGTTTAAGAACGGTCGAGACGTTTGCGCTCGTTCATGTCGTTTGCAACCTTCTTGCCTAGTTCGTAGCAGCTGATCATAATTGCACATGCTGGGGCAATCTTTAGTGATCGAGCTGCCCATCCTTTAAATAGGCCAGCCATTCCTTGCTCCTGGTAAATGTGCATCAGGAAGCGAGGCATCGATTGGTCTTCTGGTCGTATTGTTTGTGCAGCATCCTTGGCCGCCTTACCTGCGTGACGTACAATTTGCTGCCGCGTCTTACCCACGTCAAAAGGCGTTGTGACGAATGCTGCAACTCCACCAGAGGCAGCGCCAGCAATAAAGCTGTCAACAATGGTATCTTTCGGGTTCTCCCTGCTCCTGGATCGGCTTCGTCGTTGTATCTTCTCCTCCCCACGGCCCATGCGGAACTCGAAACCGTCGTTCCTGGCCTCTGATCTTCCTCTTGCATCGGTCAAGACGTTTCTTGTTGCTTCGTAACCCCACCAGTAGATGGCAGAGAAAGGCACGTCGCGCCAAAGCGTCAAGGTGAGGCCGCGCCAGAGGCTCAGAACACCTTGGGAGCCTACCATTTCTCTGAGGCCGTCCATGGTTTCACGAAAGTGACCTGCAGCGGTGGCTGTGTGGTTCGCTGCCTGCATTCTAGTACGGAACATCTCGATGGGGCTCACCGTAATCGCAGCCATGGTTCGAGCCGTTGCGCCTGCTACCAATGGAATGTATGCATCGGGCACGGTCTGACGAAAGGGCGAGGCTTGTGCTGTCCGTAACCAGTCGTAACCAGCAAAGTAGATGACATTTGCCGGCACTGCCATGACCAGTGTTGGTGACAGTCCTCGCCATAATGTGCGTGGTCCTTCGTTCTGTGCGATCTTTCGTAGGCCGTCCCAAGTGCTATTGATGGTCCTTCGCTCCACTTCTTCGACCGCACAGCTCAGGTCTGCTGGGTTGATTGGTGACATGGTTGGCCCAGCCACACAAAAAGGTGCCTTGTTGTTCATCCAGAACACTTCCCTGCAGCAAGCCGATATCCCGATGTTTGGCGGCATGTCGCGAAAATGCGTGAGGGTTGATCCATTGAAACCGCGTGGTATGTGTGAGGATGCGCTTTTGGGTGTTTCCTGCGATTGCAGGCGAACGCGGACGACATCGAGGGGCGTGACTGTTGCGCGTCAGTGTCCAGATCCATACAATGAGAGGCGACTGGCGTGTTGGACAACAGCTGGGAGTTGCTGTGTCGAGGGCACGACGATAGCATCGCATAAGAGTACATACCGAGCAGTGATGTCAAGATGCTCCCAGACACAGCTGAAAGCATCTTCTGGGGGAGCGAAACCTCGTCGGCGCCTTTGATGACGTCCACATCCTCGGCGCTCTGGGTGGCCGTTGCCATGTCTGCGGCTTGGTGCAGCAGAGGGCGGTGTTACCTCGAGTCGAAGCGAGGCGGAGGGTGAGAGTCGCAAGGGCGCAAAAAGGCGGCTGTGTTCATTCTCCGTGGGCGGTGACGGTGATAAAGTGGTGACGCTGCGCTGAAGGGCGGCGACAGGCCGGAGCTAGACATGCATCACCGAGCTACAAAAATGTCGAACCGCAATCGGACTAATCGGAGAACCGCCTTAATCCGAGACGTGGGGCTGCAAGGGGCGGCTTATCAGATCAACGTGCAGCAGCACGCGTGTGTGGCGTTCCTGTCTGCTCCGTCATCACATTCACCGGTGATTCTCGACCTCAGTGCATCGCTAGAGCATCGCGCAACGCCAACGCAGACGAACAGTCACACGTCTTGTAGATATGTATTCCTCTTAGACACGCTGAAGTCCCCGCACTGTATATATTACCCACTTTCCCTGCACGTGGACATAGCGACATCGGATTCGCGCTTAGGATCGGGACGCCACTTTGTGCCTTGAAACCATGGACCCTAACAACAACTCTACGAGCACTGAGGCCGAGCTCGAGTCTTTCCGCCAAAGATGGAGGGAAGAAGTATCGGCCCGAGCAAAGGGCAAGACTCCTGTAGCATCTGCAGCGCCAGCGAGGACAGCAGCGCCAGCAGCAATCAAGCCCCACGCACCAAAGGGTACTGTGCCGGACGCAGCGTCCCACTCTCATGCACGTCAACGAAGTGTAGAAGAGGCAGATGCAGTCTTGCCCTATGCACATCAAGACTTGGGCGAGAAGCAGCATGGCCGGAGGCTGGATGAGACCAGCGCTCAGACAGCCGCCATTGCCTCTGCAAGTAAAGAACCAAAGACTGCACTAGACCATTATGAAAAAGCTGTGGAAAGAGAAACCCAGGGTAGCTTGGGCGATAGTGTGAGATTGTACAGGAAAGCTTTCAAGGTAGGCTAATTTCAATCTATAGAGTCTACAGTCACAAACTTACACCTTGCAGCTTGACGACAGTGTACATGAGAAGTACAAAGCAAAGCACTTCCCACCGTCCTTCTTCAAGAACAGACCTAAACCACAGGCCCAAGAATCTACTATACCAGCAGCGAACGCAGAGTCAGCCACAACCTCCAAACCACATGATCCTAATCCCTCCAACGCGTCGGTAACAGCGCCTAATACCGCCCACCACTCCCTACACGGTCTCTCCACTTCATTGCAAAATCTGCTTGCCGAATTTTCCACTCTGTCCATCACAGGAGAACCACCACCAACAGACCTCTCTCCAGCACCACCATGTCCTATAGCAGCAATTCCTGAAGAGATCACAGTACAGATATTGGAGCACCTAGCCGTGCAAGACCTCGCAGCATTCGTCCGCCTAGCTCAAGTATGCAAGCGCCTAGCCTACCTTGTGAGTACCGAAGATCAGGTATGGAAGAGGCTGGCTCTAGGCTACGAGTACGGCTTTGCAGCCATGCACTACTCCTGGACTTGCCAGATCGACGGCCGACCTCTGGGCGACGACAACGAAGGCGGTTTCATCCTTGGCACTGACTCTGACGATGAAGACGTCATCCCTTCATCCCCTCCATCATCAGCAACCATCACTCAGTCGCTTGTTCCATCTCCCTATCCCACCTACCGCACCCTTTTCCACCGCCGCCCTCGTATCCGCTTCAACGGCTGCTACATCAGTACAGTGAACTACCAACGCTCTGGTGCAGCCAGTACACTTAGCTTGACATGGAACTCGCCCATCCACATTGTAACGTACTACCGCTACCTTCGCTTCCTACGCGACGGAACATGTATCTCGCTTCTCACAACCTCTGAGCCTGCTGATGTGGTACCGTATCTTTACGTCGAGCATATACACAAGAGTCACGGCTCCTTGCCCTCTGCACCAATGAAAGACGCACTCCTAGGCCGCTGGCGCCTTACAGGGCCTGAGATGTCTGGCATTGAGGATGGTGAGAAAGAGGGCGCGCTTGTCGTCGAAACTGCCGGCGCCACACCCAAATACTTCAACAAGATGATTTTGAACCTGAGTAGCGCGGGACGCCAGGCCAAGAACAACAAACTGACTTGGCAGGGCTACTGGAGCTACAATCGGTTGACGGATGATTGGGGAGAATTTGGTCTTAAAAACGATAGAGCTTTCTACTGGAGTCGAGTCAAGAGTCACGGTATGAGTTGGGATGAAGGTGGCAGGAAGGAGATGTGATTTCTCATTCACGAACGCACTAGAGGTGACTAGTGTAGTGATATGATTTTCGCTGCGTAAGTACGACGGTGCCGTATCAACAAGGCTCGAGCTCCTACCTGCAGCAATGAGGCCGTCCTGGATACCTCTCAAACCTTGGACTTGGAACAACCTGCTACTCTTGGCAAACACCGTTGTAGTTCAGTATCTATACCATACAAACTATGACATGTGTCGTGTACGTCTGCAATTCCAAAGCATTGATGCTGATTGTGCCTGGAGTCGAAGAGCGCCTTTGTACGAATGTTGACGAACGACTCAAGGCTCATTTGGCCAGGCCCGTACTCCGTATCTATTCCACGCTTCCAAACCTCTCGTCAAGCACTGAGGACAGCTCGAGCGTGTTTGGGACGCAACCAGCATGCTGCATCATGTTTACCAACATGAAGATGGTGTGCTTACGAAGGAGCTGTTATTGGGTCTTGCACCGGTCTGGTCTAGTTTTTCGCCAAAAGAATGTACTGTAAGAACAAATACTAGCTCCTTCGTACAGCCACCGCCAAGCCGGCTCCCGGCTGCTGCTTCCCTCTTTGTCCAACCAAGCTCGCACCGCAACCCTAAGTCTTGTAGATCTCCCAGAGGGTAACGCACAAGGCTGTGTTGGTTCATGACTCTAACCTGTCTTCGACCAAATGACAGTTGACGCCGAATCTTATATTCTTTAAGGCAACCCAGGTGAACACTTTTTTTAGTGGCATGACGATAGCCAAGGCTACATGGATGAGACATTGGTAAAAAATGCAGGCAGTGCTACAATAACTGAGGAAGCAGTATATGGTTTCTGTTGTGCTGACTTCCACCCATTCTGCAGCACCTACCTTGGCTCTAACGACATGTGTCCTCCTTAGCGCTCATGCATTAGCCTAGAACGCGACCAATGACCACAATCACCCAATCTATAAAGCTAGGCATGAAGCCGATCAGTTCACGACTGGCATCGTGAACTCTACCGGTAGCTTGTCGTCTCCCTGGAATGCTTCTAGCGAACCTGAGGCTTCGAGAGGCTAGATTGTATCTGTTCTTGTCAACGACACGCTACGAGTGCGAAGTGAGGACATTAGACTGCCCGATGGAGGATCTGCTGCGCGGTCCTACTTAAGTTTACATGATACAGCTCGCAAAACGAGTGCATGTGTACATCAGTTTGCCTCTCGTGATACCACATCTACAGGCAACCTTGGTGCAAATGATGTCGGCTATGCAGGTCTGCTGCCTGCAGGGTGCACTGAGTATCTACGCGAAGCGATCACGAACAGAACCACTGTGGATATGGAGGCAGGATTATAATGTGACTCACTCTTAGCTTGGATACTGCAGCCAGGGAGGAAGCGTGCGGGTCTCTCAATGGCACCGCGTTGACAAGTGAGTGTCCTCCAGCACGTTCTACATAGTTCTCAAAATTCACTTTACTAATGACAAGGACGAATCTTACCATACAAAGACGTCTCGAACGAAACCTGCACCTAATCTTCTCTACCTGATGCTGACATTCCCAATAACTATATCAATCGCGGCATCGGCTCTCTCGTAGCCGCATTCAGCGGACCATATGGAGACCGCTGAGTCAATTACAGTACACGAGCTTACGATTTACATGTTGTATAGCCAATGCTGTTCGCTATCGTAGCTGCGTTCAGGTCTGAGATGACTATATGGGAAACGCCTGGGATGTAGATGTTCGTTTTGTTTGCGTCACACCGAACAACACACAGTCCGGCAGTCGTATTCCTGAGGACAAGACTCCTTGGGAGAGTACGGCAATTGTTACACGTTGGCAGACAAAGGGTATTGTCGGTATTACAGTAGCTAGTATATTTAGTTTACTACTGGCGGTTTAAGTATGTAGATCTAGGTGGCAGGTCTGCTGTTGTAAGTCTAGACAAACACATTGCACAAGAAAAAACGCAACAACCTGTCTCCATGTAAACTTACAACCAAAAGTGGAAAACAACCTGGACGATCCTCAGCTTTGATCCGAGCAACGCCAGTGATATTTTATTCTACCCCGGAATCCATATTGCCGCCAAGCCGCATACGAGCCGACCAGTCCCCTCTCACCCAACCAAACTTCTGAAGCTAATGGTGTTAGTATTGCAGATTGGTCAATGCTTCATTGCAAGGCGACGATCAGCAAATGTAAGCCTTATTGTTCAAGGATTATAGTCTGATGCTGAGTTTACCTTCTTTCAGGCAACCCACCGTAAGATGTTACTCTGCCCCAATGACGACAGCCAAGACTGTATCACACGAGCACAGTGGGCAGTGCACGGAAAAGTATAGAAAACGAGGCTCGCAGTTTCGAGGTGAAAATACAGATACTGCTTCCGAGTGTGACCATGCGGAAAACAATTCTATCCAGCATTACGCTTCTCGCAGCATCCATCCTACCACCAACTTATGCACAAAACATCACTACAAATGCCACCTGTCCCAACTCCCGCAGCATAGACGAAGTCATTTCCAAGAGCTCCACTGTAAACTCGACAGGCAGCGTGCCGTTCACATGGGACCGACAACTAGCAGGAACGGAAAATTGGGGTCCTTGGTACCTCAGCGTACTCGTGAATGACACAGTGCGCGGCAGCAACAACATTTCGAGCAGCCGGGGCATCGAAGAACAGGGCTTCCTCAGCGTGAGCGAAAACGTACAGAACGTAGGCGTTTGTCTCTACCAATTCAGTCCCCAGAACGCCACATCTACGGGCGATGGCGCTCTGGGTGTAGGCTGCGCAGGCGTCCTAGATGACACTTGCACGAAATATCTGCGTGAAGCAATGCTCAATGCTTCTGCTAGATCTGGGTCGGCCAAGCGGTGCCCAAATGCGTGGACTACTGAGGAAGAGCGGGAGAAGCGTGACGATGCATGTCCCCAATTTGGAACGATCGTGTGGAACTGTGAGTATTGCCACTTCCTCTCCTGCGTTATGAACCTTCGCTAACAAAGAGTGCAGCCAAGGAGATGAATGTCTCGAATGCAACATGCACATTTCCAAGTCTGCCAGGTGTGGATCTCCCAGATGGCTACATCAACCATGGTTCGAGTGGATCGTACTCGCCATACAATGAAATCGGGAACTTCGGCAATGCAGCGACTGCATATGACCTGTCAGTCAATCAAGTGGTGCCATTTGCTGTTGTGGCACATCTGGCAGATGAGGAATCCAATATCGCACACACAGAGATTCAGTTCGTTTGTGTAACGCCGAATATCACGCAAGAAGGCAGTCGAGTACCTGAGGATGATACGCCGTGGAAAAGTGCTGGCGTGAGCTGGAAAGTCGCAAATGGGCTGGCGATTACGGTGGCTGGGTTGATTGGTGCAGTACTTACGTTTTGATTGTAGATACGTCTTTCTCAGAAAACTGATATTGATGATGTTCATACGTTAATGACTTCGCTTGTTGCGAGCATCTTTCGAAACTTTTCAATGCTTAGCCCTGCTACGACCCGACTTGAATTCTTTTGGTGTTGATAACATGTCAAGTACTATCGATAATCAGCTGATATTCTTGTACGGGACTTTCTTTTGAACATATCGAGTAAGTCATAAATGTTCGGATGTGCCTACCTGCTGAAGGAACTCTAGGATTCCAAGGATTTAAGCTTAACCACAATTAGGTTTAAGGTTTACTCGCTTGTGCTGAGCACTCCTTCCGAGCATTCCTCACAGTGAGCAGTAAGGAATCCATGGGGGGTTTTTTTTTCTTTGACCGAGCCATCCAGTGTCGAAATTGTAATTGTGCTGATGTTTGACTGCAGCTGCCGGGAGTGCGCGGGCGCGCAGGTGACGATGAATTACGTATGAAGTGTCAAGCTTCGCTGTAAGAGGCTAATCCTGGGTCCGCCGCGCCAGCGTCAAGAGCCAGTGATCGCCACCATGGCTTTCCAGCTTCGACGTCGTGAGTGACGTCGGGCATGGTGGTGAAATTTCTCGCACGAGACCTCGAAAGCGCAGTTGCTGTGCACACACTTTGACGCGTTTTGAAAACAGAATTTCAAGCGTACACTGGGACTGCTCTTGAGCTTCATCACCATGCGCGAAACAATGCGCAGTCAACCGGCAGTGCGCCGCGGCATGCATCCGGCAGCTGAAGATCTTCAGTCCGCATCTGGGGACTACAGCGAGAAAGCATCTAGCGAACGCGACCTCAACAGTATTCCTGCCACGAGCCACGACATCGAGACACGGCCTCAGGGTCTTGAAAAGAGACGATCGGGTGCGTATGATGATGATCCTTTTGGAGACGAAGAGAATAGCGAGGTCAAGTACCGAACTTTGAGGTGGTGGTGAGTACGCTTTGAGGGCCAGAGTGGGACAATGACTGACTTGGTCCACAGGCAAGCTGGTCTGATCATGATCGCGGAGACAATATCCCTAGGTATTCTGTCTTTGCCTTCTGTTCTTGCAGCAATTGGGTTTGTCCCCGGTATCATACTTATTGTTGCTATGGGCCTCCTCGCTACATATACTGGCTATGTACTTGGTCAGTACAAAACGGCGTATCCACGAGTTCACAATCTCGCAGACGCTCTGGAAGTCATGTGGGGGCCATTTGGACGAGAGGTTGGTGGTGCAGCGCAGACCATCTTTCTAATTTTCGGTATACTCAACAACCCTCATTTTGCAAGGTCGATGCGCTGACTTGTGCAGTGATGGGCTCACACATTCTGACATTCACGATCGCCATGGATTCCATTACCGAGAGAGCGACCTGCAGCATTGTCTGGGGCGTTGTTGGCTTCATTATACTTTGGCTCTTTACTCTTCCAAGAACACTTAAGAAGGTTTCATACCTGAGCATTGCCTGTAGGTCCCATTGGCTCCTGAGTTTTTCCCTTAGGCTGACAGGGTAGCCTTCGTGTCAATCTGCGGTGCGGTCTTCTTGACCATGATTGCATTGGGAGTCGATCCGAAACCAAATCTCAATCTGGCTGCCACATATCACCCCGGATTTGCACCAGCATTCTTGGCGGTGACGAACATAATCTTTGCCTTCGCCGGTCATGTAGCTTTCTTCTCCTTCATCTCCGAATTTCGGGATCCAAGCGAGTTCCCGAAAGCACTGTTCATGCTGCAAGCAACAGATATCACCATGTATCTAGTAGTTGCCATTGTGGTGTACCGGTACGCTGGTGTAGATGTTGCAAGTCCCGCTTTAGGAAGCGCAAGCAAGGTTGTGGTGAAAATAGCATACGGCATCGCACTTCCAACTGTACGTCGCTAACACGCAGAATTCCTGAAAATGTGGCTGACCGTGATTAGATCCTTTTGGCTGGCGTCATATACGGACATGTAGCAGCTAAGTACATTTATGTGCGCATCTTCCGTGGTACAAGACACATGGGCTCTCGTACTTGGCTCGCTATCGGATCATGGGCTGGTATCACTCTGACGCTTTGGGTGATCGCATGGATTATTGCCGAGAGCATACCCAACTTCAATTCTCTGCTGGGACTCATCTCTGCCCTGTTCGCGTCGTGGTTCACATACGGAATAAGTGGCCTCTTCTGGCTCTACCTCAATTGGGGCAACTACACTGCGAGTTGGAAGAAGATGAGTCTGACCGTATTGAATTGTGGCATCTTTGGCATCGGAGCTGCAATTTGTGGTATCGGATTGTACGCAAGTGGAAAATCGATCCACGACTCCCAGACAGGTGACTCCTGGTCTTGTACTCGTTCTTGAAGCTGATGAGATAAGAGGGAAGACGTAGTAAATTGGAGATCACACCCCCAAATCTAATTGGTGATATTGTTGATGATTGTGGTTGCAAATGATGACGCCTAGGACGCCCACGCGTCCCTCTGGAGATTGTGTCCGAAACGCCCGCTCGCAAAAATGCCCCGAAATCTATGTGAACGTAACAATCAATGTAAGACACGAAACGCACGACTGACGTTAAAAGAAAACAACTGGGTCGGCTTGCAACTCGCTTAGCCCAGGTAATGAATCGTGAATGACTGTACAGAATATGTCGTGGCTTGCAGGCTGGTCGTTGTGCTTGTCCGTAAGAGGTGTAAGTCGAACTTTGCGAACCAAACTTTTGGCTTCAGGGCTGAGATGTCGTATAAAATCCAGAACGGGTAAGTAATTGAAAGCATAGAAATGAAACAGGTTTTCCGAATACATGACAGATAAACATTCGTGATAAATGAGGCGGCTAGTTCGGAAGACATCGAGCCTTAGATGCTTGTCGGGATGTGGTCGGCATTTACGATTCCACTTTTTGCTGATGGCTGTTGAGTCGCAGTCGGTGTAGAGGAGGAACCTCTTGTTCGACGACGGAAGTACATATCGAAAGATCTCGCGTCGAATCTCCGAGGGGATCCGTAGTAAAGGCGGGTAAGTGTCGAGAGCAGTGATCGTTTCTGGTATGGATATTTGCTTCTCAACCGAATCCTTGGAGTACCGGTCCAGCCGGCGCATGCAAATGTCGTCCGAAGCTGTCCTCGACGTTGGTGTCACCTGTCCCGCCATCAGATCGTGTTTCAGATTCGTGGACACCGAGCTTGGTAAGCTTACCTTCTTGGAACGAGATTTGGCTGCCATGACAAAATCAATATGAAATAGAGAAGAACGACAAGAGAGGCAAGGAAAAACACAAGAAGCGATCCAAGATGCGAGCCGCAGCACGTGCAAGGGTGCTGGCAGGGTACTTGGCGTGGTCACGAGGTTAGAGAGCCACGGTAATACCGCCGAGAGAAGCCAACTGAGGGCAGCAGCCGAAGAAGCGAAGAGAAGAATTCGTCAAAAATAGGGCAACTCTGTAGCTAAGCGTATCTCACCGCTCTGGAGATGGTCGATGCCATGAAGTGTAAATGGGGAAGGTGCCTGGCTGATCCGTGCACTCTGCGGACCTTAGTCAGCCATCCCGCTTTCCAAATTTCTCTGGAAAGCGCGACGCGGGGAGGACAACACAGCTACGACGTGTTCGCCTGATACCCTTTAGACCCTTGCTATACGCTTTCGCGGGTTCTCAAACTTTGTATCTTCCTATTTGAAGTCCTGCACTTTTTCGTTCCTTCACAAAATGTCGTTCGGTGGTCAAACACCGACTATTGTTGTGCTGCGGGAGGGTTAGTGACCTGGAGCTTTTATTGCTACTGTACATACTGACGCTTGCAGGCACCGACCAGTCTCAAGGCCGAGGACAGATCATATCTAACATCAATGCCTGTCTCGCAGTGCAGTCGACGATCAAGGGCACGCTAGGCCCCTACGGCGGTGACCTGCTCATGGTTGATGAGAACGGACGACAGACGATCACAAACGATGGAGCCACAGTCATGAAGGTACCTGGCAGAGCTGCTTATCGCAGTATATTGATCTGACACAACCCAGCTTCTCGACATTGTTCACCCCGCCGCCCGCGTTCTCACCGACATCGCACGATCGCAAGACGCCGAAGTTGGTGATGGCACAACATCTGTGGTTGTGATTGCTGGAGAGATACTGAAGGAGATCAAGGACTTTGTGGAGCAGGGTGTCAGCAGTCAGACCATCATGAAGGGCCTGAGGAGAGCATCAAACCTTGCTGTCAACAAGATTGTGGAGATTGCGGTGGACACAGCCGAGGGCAACCAACGCGATACTCTGCAGAAGCTCGCTGCAACCGCCATGAGCAGCAAGCTCATTCACCGAAACGCCGACTTCTTTACGAAGATGGTTGTGGACGCTGTGCTTACACTGGATCAGGACGAGCTGAACGAGAGGCTCATCGGTGTCAAGAAGATCACAGGTGGTGCTCTCCAGGACTCGCTTTTCGTAAACGGTGTCGCATTCAAGAAGACCTTCTCGTACGCCGGATTCGAGCAGCAACCGAAGTCTTTCAAGAAGCCTAAGATCGTGTGCCTGAACGTCGAGCTCGAGCTCAAGAGCGAGAAGGACAACGCAGAGGTACGCGTGGAGCAGGTCTCGGAGTACCAGGCTATCGTGGATGCCGAGTGGCAGATTATCTACAACAAGATGGAGGCTTTGTACAAGACAGGAGCCAAGGTCGTTCTCAGCAAGCTGCCTATTGGCGATCTCGCGACACAGTATTTTGCCGACCGAGATATCTTCTGTGCCGGACGAGTAGCAGCAGACGACCTTGATCGAGTATGCCGCGCAACCGGTGCAAGCGTCCAGTCGACCTGCTCCGATATCTCCGAGAAGCACCTTGGGTCTTGCGAGACATTCGAAGAGCGACAGATCGGTGGAGAGCGTTTCAACTTCTTCGAGGGCTGCCCTGAAGCGAAGACCTGCACACTTGTACTCCGTGGTGGCGCTGAGCAGTTTATTGCTGAGGTTGAGCGCAGTCTGCACGATGCCATCATGATTGTCAAGCGTGCGATCAAGAACAGGAATATTGTTGCTGGTGGTGGTGCCGTTGAGATGGAGATCTCTTCTTACCTGCACAACTACGCCGATACGAAGATCCCTCACAAGCAACAGCCGATCATCAAGGCATTTGCGAAGGCATTGGAGGTCATTCCTAGGCAACTGTGCGACAACGCCGGTGTTGATGCGACAGACATCCTTAACAAACTGCGTGTAGAGCACAGGAAGGGTAACACTTGGGCTGGTGTAGACTTCGAGACCGAGGGTGTCGCAAACAACTTGGAGAAGTTCGTCTGGGAGCCTAGTCTGATCAAGATTAACGCTCTGCAAGCTGCTACAGAAGCTGCATGCCTGATCCTGAGCGTTGACGAGACAATCAGTACGTATATACCTCCCCCCTCACTTATATAGGTCATGCTAACAGCACAACAGAGAACCAAGAGTCACAGCAAGCACAGGCACCACAACAGCAGTTGCCCCCTGGCGCAGCTCAAAGAGCACTGGGTATGGGCGGACGTGGCCGTGGCCGTGGCATGCCCAGGCGGTAAAGAGACAACTCGATTTAGGGTTGTTGCGGAGGAGTGTACATCACAACCATGACACATCGACGCCACAGCGGTGCCGAGATAAGATGTCTATGATAATGCGGAAAAAAGCCACTCATGACACGAAATGTGTACGACTTCTTGAATGTGACGTGAATCATGATCTTTTTGCTGTCGACATTTAACATCACACATCAAAGCGCTCAAAATGACCCATCAATAGCTCAAGTGACGAAACCCCAAGCATGTTATTTTACCCATCTCTATCCTCGCGATAACGTAAGTAAAAACCACAAAAATCCGACTCAATCCCACCGTTCCACAACCCTGCGCTATCTTCCCGAATCCCGCCCAAACGATTTCCCTAAGCCGAACCTTCCCAAAGCGGCAACTCGCACGCAAAAACCATCGATCGCAGCAAAAAGTATGCTTATAACCAAGCTTACAAACTATAACCTTATCTCGCCCGCCGTCGTAGGCGGTAGGTAGTGGCCTTGCTTCGCCGCCAACGCCTACCTACTTTGGTGAGCGCGATGACAAAGAGGATTGATAAGTACAGTAGGCAGGTTCTTGGTGTGGTAGTTGGCTGGGCGCAGTGTTTGGTTGGTTGGTTGGATTGGTTGGAAGGCGAAAGTGTAGGTTGCGGTGCTAGGGGTTGCTTACTTTGAGGGGGCGCTAGGGATCCTTCGTTCGTTTTGGGGTGTCGTGGGTTGACTTGGGTTTATCACTTGTACAACACTGTTTTGTAGAGAAATGTATGTCACCTTATTTGGTTGAATGTAATGATGAACAAGTCTATGTATGAAGTAGGCAAAAGTTACTTCACCATAACCCAGCGACAAACCTTGTAACCCGACTCACCATCGTCTTTCCACTGTCCCCACTTCCCGCACTCCGCTCCGAATCTACACTCTCCCTCCTCCGCTGCTGCATCTGTCTAACAAACTTCGGCCACGTGTTCGTCAACACCAAATCCTTGACGTGATTCTGCACGTCGTCAAAAACCTCAGCATTGAACGCTTCAGGCACGTCGCCTGGATATTGTAACCACTGTGTCGTCTCTGACGGAGCCGAGCTCACTGCTGTCTTTGGAGGTTCGACAAACGGTAGTGCAGGCTCGATCGAGGCTTCTCCGCATATTGCCCTAGCCTGAAATTCAAAAACGTCTTCGAGCGCTTTGAGCTGTTGGCTCGAGAGATTGAGAGGGAAGTCCGCGTCGCGCGGGCTGATGAAATCAATGTACAACCTCAGCGCTGCATCGTAAGATTGTTTCCTCTCTGCCACGGGCGCAAAGTCTTTCCACTTTGCCAGTCTGGTCAGGAACGCAATGTTCTCGCCCGAGAAATCGTGGCGCGCCGAGAAATCCTGTAGAGGGCCGGGGTTGTCACTCAGAACACGGGCGAGAGCGTCCATGGTCATGAGACGGTCGTTGGATTGGAAGTGTTCAAGACTTTGGTTACGTTCGATGAGTTCCATCGTTGAGCCTTTCGAGGCCTTCGAGTGGAAGCGTTCGGACACGGTGGTTGCAAGAGATGCGGTATCCCATTTTGTGCGGGCAGCGAGGCGCTGCGCGCGCCAGTGCTTGACAACTTGGTAGGCTGGGATGAAAAGGGTGAATATCTCGATGAACACGGTGTTGAGATGGATCCTAAACGATATGAGCAGGTTGAATTCTTACGTCTAGGTGCCAGAGACTGCGTACCATTGGCTGGGAGGAAAGTATGCGTTGATGCCACTAGTATAAAAGATAGGGCTATACGATGCGATGAGAAACATTGGTGTTGCGTGAAGCCTGAATCACACATCATTAGCAACTCCACTTCTCATCGAAAAGGGACGACTTACCCGCTGACACAGGCACCTATGGTCTGCGTTCGCCAACCAAGAGTATCGCGAATGCCCCAAGCCCTCCAGATCAGAAACGGCGCGACCATCCATGTCCAAACGAACTGCCACAGGACAGATGGCCACCACTCCCACCCTCGACCTAGATCGACGATCTGCTCTTGAAGTGACTCGCCCGTAATACCTGAGCCAGCAACACCGAAGCCTGGATGGTACTTGCTGCACGCAACCCACATGCCGAAGCATAGGATAATCTGAAAAAGCATGGCCATACCAATTAAGGTGAAGATCTTATTGTCATGCTTCATGCTTTTCCAGCGTCCCTTCCAAGTCGCTTGCGACGAGCGTCCACCATCGCCTGCCCTTACTCTGACTATTGGGCTTGTTGATTCGAACTGCCGCTGCAGCTCTGCTACCCTCAAGAACCTGAGGTTTGCTGCATGAAACAGCGCGATGCCCAGTGGAAACCATGTCCCCATGATGAAGTATTGGACATCATAGGCAACGACAATTGGCATCGTCCCGCCGATGGGATACACAACCTGCGCCATGATCCAGTAGAGATGCAGTAGAAAAATGCCACTGAAAGCCAAGGGTAGGCTCCGTACACGAAGAGCAGGAATGTGTCGATTGTAGAGGCAGAATACCATGCCAGAAGCAACGATGGTAGTCCATACTGCTGCGTATGTAACGTAGAAGACGCCTACGCTGTTCCAGTTGGGTGGCTGTGCGGGGAAATTGTAGACTGTAATGCCGTCCATGGTGTACCAGTGTAGTGGATCGAACACGAATCTTGGGGAAGGGTCTCAGGTGATTAAAAGCACCAGAGAAGGAAGAAAAGCTTAAAAGGAAGAGTTGGGGATTAGGATTGGAACTACCTTCATGCAGATGCACTGGCGCAAGTCAAGCACGCTGCTTTCCGTGGATCGGCATCGCACATGTCCTGCACAGGGACGCGAACATATAGGGTTGAGTGGGTAGGTCGTGAAAGATTGCTTTCTTGCTGTTGATTAGGTTTCGCACCGCAAGGCGAAGACGTGTCGATCAGTGAGCAAGCGCTGCTGATCAAGACGCGGTGCCTGGCAAAGCGGCCTCTCACACGGATTCCACGATTCCGAGCAGCTTGGCAGTTGAAGCTAAGAGACTTTACGTCTTGCAGATCGTCTCATAACTCCACATGAGATCTGAGAACAGGCCAAAGGTTCCGGCAAGATGCAGATTAAGATGTGTAAATACGGGTCGCTAGCCTGTCGGATGTCAGTGATGTGCGGGAGCGAGAATGTGATCTGGGCAGCTGAACCCGCATTGGTCCCCCAGTGCGATATCAAACACGCCCTGCGCCTCTACAGCCATCGTCGTCCCAAAGCGTATATGCACTTAGTGGTTAAGAGAGAACGTACAGTTTGCCATATTGTGCGTTCCTGGATAGCCTGTGTGTTTGGTGGGTGCGCATCGTTCTGCCGAGCCCCTAGTGGCACAGGTCCCAAAGTTCGAGGTGCGAGAATGCAATCAAGATTCTGGCCATAATTTCGCAAGACCGACCTTGTTCTGTCTCGAATCTGTAATATTGTTGAACGTTGTATCGCTTCCTACATATGTTGGAGGCAAGTGGTATGGCCGACGGGCGAAAGCGAGCGCCATAGGCTACATAGGTTTATTGGGTATATCCACTATCATCGAGCAGGTTGCATGCAAGTTCGTACCGCGGATGTCTTCCCGTCCCGCACTCAAATGCCAAACTTACTCTTCAATGCGCCCGTGACGAGGCCCCTCTTCTGCTTGTTCACAAACTTGTTGACATCATCGGCCCACCCAGCACTGTTTGCACTTAAATTGTCCATGCTATCACCCACAGCATTGAGTTTTTCAGTACGTTCATTGAACTGTCGGGATGCCCATGCTCCCCATCCTTCGTTTGTAGGGGCTACTTGCGTAGGATACGAAGGGTATGCAGAGGAGGAAGAGCCCGGCGCAGCAGCTCGATTGGCGCGACGATGCTGCTCTTCTTCAGCACGGGCTTGGGCGAGCATACGCTTGGACGGAGGTCGATCGGGGCCGCCGACTACAGGAAGGTTAACAGAGCCTCCTAAGGATTAGTGTGAAGCTTACTGAGAAGATCCATGTCTGCCGGAGTGACATATTGTGTGCCAGAAATCCACTGCATGTTACTGATCGTGGGGCGTGCGGGTACCGAGAGCTCTGGGTTCAGAAGCGTGTCTCTGCTCATGTCGCTGAACGGTGTTAGTATGGTTCACAGCACACATCAAGACAGAAACTTACAGTCGCTGTCCTGTGCCGAAGATGTTGATCAAAACCATCTCTGCAGGCCCTTTCCAGCCAAAGATATCGCCAGTGCTTGTTATCACAGCATCAGAGAACCTTCGTACATCCAGAACATCACTGACTTTGATAGAGCCTATCTCTTTCAGTGCAGGTATTGAGTACGCCCTCGCGCAGCCATCACCGAAAAGGCCAAGCAATGCGTAGCCAAGATCTTCGTACCTTACAATGGCTGCTGAATCGCACAAGAACTGATCCCATGTCTTGTGTGCGCCCTTGTTGACGGCTGGCTTGAACAGTCTTGCCCCTGAGGCTGTGACCGCAAGTAGAACACCATTTATTCTCGAGCCATTGCGCAGACCAGAGACAGCCTGCTGTGAAGCAAACGCTGGACGTCCAGATTCAGCATGCATGGGACATATCTTGATTAGCTTATCGTCCAGCGACGACACTCCTGCAAAGCTTGCAGAATACCTCCCACTAGACTCTGGTACCAGCTTGAAGGTAGCTAGGTGGCCCAGATTGGTACCGACATGGAGCAAGATGCTAGAGAAATCTTCGTTCTCGAGTGTCATAACGCTGAACTCAATGCAGGTCGGCCATTCCGGTTTTGGTGCTGCGTCTTTTGAGGATCTGCGGAAGCTGCCTCGTTTCTCAGCCTTGAAATCTTGGGCAGAGCTTCTGTAAATGACGGCAGGCCCTCTTAGGTCGATGATCACTAAGCCTCCACCTTCAAAGCCAGCAGCAACGAAACCAACATCTGAGTGCTTCAAAGCTGTGACCGGACCGTTGCCCTCATCAAGTAGCGTGAATGGCAACAAACCCTCCTTCAGCGCAGCTTCACTCCTGTCAAGAATGTTTGTAAGCGCTTGAGGCTTATTATCGCTGGGAGGAAATTCTTGTCCAGGGTGCTTGTTGACGTTCCACCTGAAAACAACAATCTCGCCAGACTTTAGGCCGACTGAAAGTTCAGAAGCAGCGCCCGCAAAGGAGGTTTGAGTGATTTCCACGTGGTCTTGCCGTCCAACTGCTCGTGCAACATCGATTTGTAACAGTCCATCGTTCTCGATCTCATCAGCATGCCCAGCGTCCCACAGTCTCACTGTACCATCTGCATGCGCAGTCTGCACGATGTTCCGGTGCTCGAATCTCTTCAAAGGATTCTTCGCTTCAGCTCCACCAGTAAGGATTTTTGGGCCATGTTGGCGCTTCTCTGTCATTCCAAGCCACCTTGTGCGGTCCACTGGTGCCAAATTCGCATGATTGATGTATGGGTGTACGAGCGTCATTGATAGATGTAATTGATTGGTGGGCGTTATAGGCATACCGCTTGGGAACGACAGCGTTACAAGTTCTCCAGACGCCAGTATGGCAATGATCGCGATCGGATCTTGACAACCGCCAAAATGCGGAGATGAACGGGGTATTATGCAAAGATCGATGACCTCTGCGCCCGGTGGACATGGCAATATGCGTTGTCTCTTCGGACTCTCAAAGTGGTCGGAGAGCACCTGCCACGATGAGGTGTTGTAGATGGGCGTCCTTGCCAATTCAAAGAAGGTCAGACTCTTCGCGGAGATGTTAGAAGGCTGCCCACCGGCGATCAGTATGCCAGTCTCGTCTGGATCCTGATTGGCACACCAGGCAATCTTGAAGATGGGTGACTTGAGCGCAAATGTGCCTTCCCCTGCACCTGGACTAAACATTCCGGGACCTGGTTTGTCCACGTTGGTGTCCCCTATGGTCCTAGCCTGTATGATACGACCATCTTTCGGATCCCAAATGACAATGCTGCTGTCTTCGTGGCCAGTCAGGATGAAGGTGCCGGTAGGGTGCCAGACCGCCTGGGTCAGGGGGGGCTCACGCTCCGTATGGATAGAGCCGGGATCAGAGTCGCCTCCAGGAGCACCCTTCGGCAGGACATAGTTGAAGAACTTGAGCGCTTTGTTCTGTTTGAACGAGTATATGACTGCCCCAGAGTTATACCCAATCAATAGCGAGCCGATATCTCTAGGATGCAGCGAGAGCGTAACAACAGCTGTCAAGCGCGACCGAGGGAACTGCTCACGCCACAGATTTGGAATCCTGAAAGGCGTCAGGCATTGTCGGTCCAGATCGTATGCGAAGACCTCTCCATTTTGGGTTCCTAGGAGAGCATAGTCGATCGTGGGGTCGCTGTGCAGGGCGGTGATCTTGGCAGGTGGGGAATGCGCGTTCACGAGTGCCTTGGTCTCGAGAGAGAAGACGGAGAGGTCGTTCTTCGAATCGACGCAGAGCAGCTTCTCTGCACAGAACTGCAGGATCTTGACCGACGCTCGGTGGGGAAGCGGCAGCACCACTTCGATCCTCTTTTGCCCAAAGACGTAGATTTGCCCGTTGCCAAAGTTGCTCTCGCTCGTGCCGACAGCAATGAGAGACTGCACAGGATCGTAGGCGACCTGTGTGATTTTGGAGTTTATGCCATAGTTGCGAATCTGCACAGGTCAGCACAGGTCATTACAGGCGACTGCATGTGAAGGGTGCGCGGGCGTACATGGTCAAGTATGAGCAGGTCAGGTCCCAGGCCGTGCGAGAGATCGTTGTTTACGCCGGCCTGCTTTCCGCGTAGAAGATGAGCCATTTTGTCGTGTTGCGGGTCTCATGGCTTTGCGTGCAGAAGTTGCGCAGGAGCTGTGTCTTGGGGTCCTGGGGTAGGCACGAACGCGCGCCAGACTAGTGACGTCGCGCCGCCGCCTTACCCGCAATCTGAGCAATCTGAGCAATCTGCAGGGACCATGTGGATTCACGACAGCTTCATCAATGCCAAACTTGGTGGTCAGATGGACCGGTCATGCAGCGCTAGCGTGGCCTACAATTACATCTATTCATCGTTGGAAATGTTGCGAGCCAGGCTCAACAACAGCTGACATTGGTCGATTTGCCCCAAACGGACGCTGTCGCCCGTCATCAAGAACATACAACTACGTACGGTATATACCCCAGCTGACTACCTTCCAACGCCGCGGTATGATCTACGTATTTAAACCATCCTGCCCAAACACCCTGTTGATAACCGTCATCTCCGCTAGGTCGACGTCGACATGGACGAGCCATTTGGCTGGCCGACATAAGAGCCGTTTGGCGGCTGGGGCGTACCAGAGCCCTGTCTGCTACTGAAACTATTTTGTGCGGCAAGGCGAGCCTGCGACTGCGCTGCTACCTGCGCCTGTTGCCTGTCAATCATCATTTGCTGAGGATTGGCTGGTAGACCAGTGTAACCTGTCCGACCGACAGGGGCTTGAGGAGTGCCGTACTGGGAAGGACCGTAGTACGTACTAGCCACTTGCCCGCCTGGCGCCCCATACCCAGGCCGCGCTCCATATCCTGACGGTGTTGGCATGGCACCTGGCTTCATAGGCGATCCAGTGCGTGCCTGAGGTGTCTGCGCGCTACCATACATTGGCGCTACATTGGTCGACCGCTGATAGTAACCGTTGGGAGTCTGCTGTGGCGCATAGCGATTCTGGCCCTGGGTCTGTGGAGTTCCTTGGTAGAATTGCGAGCCTGCAGGTCCTCCATAGCTACTGGAGTGCGAAGGACGCTGCTGGTAGAACTGGCCCCCTGGTCTGGGTGTCTGTAGGTTGTGGTTCGGGGTCGCAGCATAAGTTTGCCTCGAAGCAGAGCCATACGATCCCGCAGCTGTTTGATAGCCTTGCGTGGGCCCAGATGGCGAGCGTTGAAATTGTATCGAGGACGAACGAGGCTGTTGTGAGTGGTACGATGGCGCTGCCTGCACAGGACGAGCAGACGACGACGGTCGACCATACTGCGTACCGCCGCCTGGATACAGAGACTGCGAGCTGGAGCCAGCCCGAGTCAGTGTTGGAGGTGCAGCCACAGGCATCGTCGGCGCCTTCGCGAGTCTGGACAGCTGATCTTCCTCCATGACTCCCTTGTACTCTTTGGTGTCGAACAAGATGGTCCGACTGATGTTGAGCTCCTCCAGCTGATCCCCGTTCAGTTTTGCAACGACGTACGGCGGCAACTGAGAAATCATCAGAGTCAACTGTGATTTGAGGATCTGATAGACATCAATCTCGTCCGAAGATGGCGTGGATGGACTGCCAACCAACTGAGCAAGTGATGAGTTCTGTACTACCGGCGTGCGAGGGTTTGTAGTTAACGAAGAATTGCGTATCCTTTGGTGGGATGCAAGCGTCTCGATAAGCTCCGACACCTCCCTGAGTATTTCGTCCGTATCTTTGTCGTGTTCGCTTGCCTCTTCGGCTTCGAGGAAGACGTCACCATCTACCGGCACATAGTTTTCCACAGCGTCCTTGAAGTCGTCGTCTTCGGCAATGTTGCCATTAGCTCTGGCCTCAGCGAGTTCCTCGGCGTCCAACAGCTGTGGGTCGATAGGGAATGTTTCGTTGAAGCGTCTCTCGCCAATCTTTTGCCACCACACCCTGTTCTTGGTCTCCTCTGGAACAATTGCAGTTGCATCGTCGCGAGTTGGCGCAAAGCTAGAATAGACACTGCGGAACATTGCATCTTCCTTGGCCTGCTGGACCGCAACAAGTATCGCTTCAGATGGTGGCTGTTGGGCTTCTCCAGTACTCAGTGCGCGTTGTCTGCTCTTTTGCCTAGCCGTGGGCGATGTTTGGTCTTTAGGCGCATCGACTCCTCCGTACCCTAACCAGAATCCAGCAGAAAGACTTTGATGTGCATATGACTGGGACCCTTTGCGCTTGGGCTTGGTAGGTTCTGTATGCGCGAATGTGATAGTGTTACCCTTGCTTGTAGTCGGTCTTGCAATCTTCGGAGGACTCAATTGCGGCAAATGGGCAGGTGCACGGAAGACGTCCCCAATGGTTGTGACCTTCTTTTTCTTGTCGTCCGTCTGATCGAGCAGAGCGAACACTTCGGTGGTTTGGATGTTTTGCGGCAAGGTAGCTTCTCGAAGCGGCAAGACAACCTTGACGGATGTGTCGAAAGAGGGGGTCGCATCTGTTGGCGCAATCTTGTGTGGTTGTTGTAAACTTGAAAAGAGCTGTTTAGGACCTTGAGCAGTTCCGAAAAGCGTCAATACAGTCCGGCTTGTTGGCTCTGATTCGTCTTCTTCTTCGCCTTCCTCTGCCTTGATTGGTACGTTAGCATCCGCCTCGTCTGCGACTGTTTCGTCTGCATTGGCCGCGATCGCCGTTTCCTGTTGAGCTTGTGCTCTGCGCGCCTCCTCGCGGTGTGCAAGATTCTTGAGTATTTTCTGGAACGCGAGCACCTTGGCTTGCAGCCTTGTCTCTTCAAGGGTTGCTGGGACATCCGAGCCACTGCTTGATGCTAGGATTTCTGTGGTTGCGCTTTCTACATCCTTCTCCAGCGCCTGGAAGGATGTGTACGACCCATTATGAACGCGATCAGTGATGCTGGTAGGGCTGGTCGACTGATCTAGCTTGGCACGTTTGGTGTCGGACTCGCCAGAGGAGCTGCGCGCTGACGAGGACGTCAAGGGGTGAGCCAAGACAGATGGCTGCATATCATAGCTTTTCAGGATTGACACAACATCCTCGAGCACTGCTTGCAGGGAGTTTGTAGTCGCATCGGTTGCTTCCTTTGGCGCAGCCATCGACGTGCCATTGGAAAGTACGACGGCGGTGTCGGCGTGTTTCCGTTTGGCTATGGACGGCGACGTGGGTGCATGCGGCAGCGAGGGCGGGGTGAGGGCGCCGTTGGCGGCAGCCATGGTGATGAAGGGTGTTGTTCGCGATGCGCGCGCGATGCTGCAACGCGCTCAGGACGTCGGGAGTCGTCTTGGCTCTAGCACCATGCGCTCAACGGAGTTGGCGGGTCGTTGGGTCTGTCCGAGTTCGCGCGTAGCCGTGCTCGACTGCGTCTGGCACGCGCACAAGTCTGACGGTGAAAACTGGGGCGCGACGGTGACGACTGTTGGGGTGAGCTTGTCCGTTCAGCAAAGTTCCGTGATGGATGGCACGTAACGTAAGGTGCCAAGGAACGTTGCAGGTCGCACAAAGAAGAACCACAACACGCTGGCCAGGAACAGTGTTCCTACAATATGCGATTTAAGGGTGCTGAGTCGTTCGGTCGCAGTCCGTTTGGCCAAGTATACACAACATCCGTACCAACCTGTGCTTGCTGAGTCCTCATGCATCCCGTGGATCGCTCCCTCAACTAGCCCTCTTCGGCCTTACCTCGGTGAACAAGGGTTATGGACGTTCCGTCAATTTTCCAGTTCCATCTCCATCTCGCTGCAATCGACATCTACGCGCGTTTGTCACGGTCAATTCTGTCGATGAATGCCCTTAATTCTCTTCCTGGCAGCTCCAGGTAGCCCATGTCGCCTCCTTCGGCCCTCGGCGCGCCTTACAGGACAATGGGTTGGTCGACCTTGTCAGCTCAAGAGACCAAATAGCTGACTTGACGTGCCAGCGTTCTACACCCTCGACAACCAAGCATGTTCCGCTGCGTCGTTCCGTCTACACGAGGCCTTCACCGTCTACACCCTACCAGGAACTTCGATCGACAGCTCTGCGAACACCCAGCGACGCGCTCTTCTGTATCCATGATGGCCTAGCGAGGCTTCGTAGGCAATACTCTTCATCAGTTAGCGCCGAAGAACAAAATGTAGAAACTGAAGAAGACGTTCGTGGGCTTCTCCCCGAGAGTGAAGGGTTTGCTGAAGAAGACACTGAACTTGCGAAGGACGAAGATGAGATGCATGATTTTCTCCTTGAGCATGGGAGGGGCTCCCTCAATGACGAGGGAGATGCAGAAAGAACGGAACTCAGCCACATCTCACCGCACGCAGCTACTCATGCCCAAAACCCAGACGACGAGGTTGGGTTTGGATTTCTCTCTCAGGATGAAGTGGACAGTCCTCGAAAGGTGGCGGACCGTTCTACGTCGAAAGAGGGTGCACCTTACTCGACTGCACATACACCGTTCAAACCGCAGATCAGCCGTGCATCGAGGAAGGCACAGCGACCGAGCCAGCCCACGCTTGTGCTGAACGCCATACAGACATCGGTTCGAGACCTTTACTTGTTTACACCGCTTGGAAAGACCGACTTGTCGTACTCCAGCCCTCGACGTTTTATGCCTGGAGGTCACCGGCGGCAAGACCAGCGTCCATTGCCGCCATCAGAGGGTTTGCCGGATTTCAGATATCCAGTTTCGTTGCATTCGATATTGGCACGATACATTGCTCATCTCACTGCGTCACCTTCTATGGACGAGCCTTTTGTATGCACCCAATCAGAGCACGAGATTTTACAGCAGAGAGGCTTGACCCAAACCAAGGTATACTCTTGGGCAGTTTCCCTCATCAAGACAAACTCGACTTTCGCAGCTAGGGTATTCCAGAACGGAGTTGATGTGCCGCCATTGTTCTTGGTCACGATGTTCCTTCGTCGTAAGCATATTAGAGTTTATGCCTTGGGCATTGTCATGAACCACATCAGTCACAGACTCCTTACGGATTCCATCAGTTGGACCGCCCTCAAAATTGTGGTCATACGGTTATTGCGTCATGCACGTAAAGTTTGGCCAGAATCGATTCCTTGGATTGCGACCATCTTTACAGCCGAGGCAGCCAAAATTCATAAAGAATTAAGGGGTACCACAAGTCCTTCGCAGCATCGCAAGTTGAGTGACATCACTCACTTTTGCAATACTCTGTTATCACTGCTATCGCTACCCTCAGCTATTCGGCCAATACTTTCCTCGCGCCACCAGGAAACTGCGCAGTTCCAGATTCTGCAATATATGGCCAGTCATGAACCATCAATTGCGGTAACTCGAACTGGCTTCCGAGCCGTCGCACGAATCCAGCTCACGCATGCAAAAACTGAGCAAGAGAGAGATTGGGCGGAACTAAAGGGTCCCTCCTGGCCCCCATGGAAAGAGGACCGTACGGCAATGGATGAAGATAAGGGCTATGAATATGGTGCCTCAAGGGCTACTAAGATCTTGCAACGCATGTTTGAAGCAGGATATGCTGCTCGCAGCTGGGAAGAAGTGGCCGAGGTTTATGCTGGGTGGGACACCGATCTCAGTCCAACCATTCAGACCCGCACGTTATTGCCACCTGGATCTCGAGGAGACCACCTTCATCGCCTTTGGGCTGGACGCATTCGAACAACAAGGACGCGACGAGAAGCCTGGGCATGTTTTCTTGCACATGAACAGTCAGGTGCGCCCCCACACGAAGACGTTTATCTCGCCATGTTCGAGAAGATGCATCATATGGAGGCGCAAAGGCGATCTGACACCAAATTCTATCAGGGAATGGAAGTGAACGAAGCACCAGAGCCAACGACAGCTACTTTGCTACCTGGTGATATGAAGGAAGTCTTGCCAGATCCATCCTCTCCTTTACACAAGATCTATCTTAGCGAACCAGTACCTACGTACGAACAGTTGTACCGCCGTTTGATGAGCAAGCACATCCGCCCTACCAGAAGGTTGCTGGCTTTCCTACTCGAAACTCATCCCGACTTTGCGACCACCTTAAAGTTACTAGGAAAGGCCGAGGACGACTTTCATGGTGGCATCAGATGTCTCATCACCAACAATCATGGAGACACAAGCACTGCTCAAGAAGTTCCCGATTATCTCCTGACGGCATTCGTTCGTTTCCTGTGCCGGTTTGGACACCCTACAAAGGCGCTCTCTGCCAAGGGAAATTTTCTATTCCAAGACCAACATGCTCATCAATTCATGTTTAACGAGAATTACCTGCTAGAGTACGCGTATGCACTTCTCTTGCACTACAAACCGCGCTATCGACCTGCATGGACTGCATTCCTGGAGAAGATTATCTTTAGCAGGTTCGGAACAAAGTCACTGTACCATGAGAAAGACAGTGCGATGGGCGTGACTGATGTGCAGTACAAGATCGTCGAACGTGTTCTCAACACGCTTGCTTCCATTGATGTCGATGTTGACGGAGAGTTGTTTGGTCTTGTCTGCACGGCAACAAGATACGCTGCTCAAGCTGTTCACCGAGGAGCTTTTCCCATCGAAGACAGTCACAACTTTCTGTCTACCAAATCGTATCGACTCCGCACACTCTTCTACCATCTTGTGGGCACCCCTCTGGATGTAGAGGCGGCAGCTCATGCGTCTGACGTCCCACCTCACATACCCGGCCCTGCAGAACTGCACGCTTACGTCCGCGCACTTGGCGTTCTTCGCGACTACGAAGGTCTATATTCCTTTTCTACCTGGCTCACGAAAAACAACGTTGAGGTGATGTCCCGGGCTCGTGCACAGCACGGTGGTAAGGATATTTTGTTCCGCACAATCGTGGCGCTGAGAGCTGCTACTGGTGGGTGGCTCGAAGAAGGACTCGATTCACGCTCAAAGGCACCGGAAGAGATTACGCAGCTCATCAAGGCGCAGGTCGATAGCGTGGAAGAGTGGGGAGGTTGGCCGAGCAAGAGACATGTTACATTGTACATTGAGGGACACGTAAGGAGTGCAACGCCTGAGGTTGGAGGACGGTAAGATGTTTGTACGGTGGTTCTGTTGATTCATGTACCCAGATGCGCAGCATAAAGCATAATACTAAGTTCACAATAGCACGTCAAGAGACTTTTTGATTGAACTTACAAGCGCAGATGAAGATTAGGCCGTTTGCTCACTCTCTGCCAGAATGACTTCAGACGTGTTTGGGAAAGCTCAATGCATCAAGGAGCTAGAGGTGAAGTGGTTCCGGCGCCAACATGAAACAACAGTCGTTGGGCACGTGACTAAACTCTCCACTTCTACCCGAATCAGCCTCACGGAATGCGGCTCCTTCCCCTAGCTCCGAAACCCAGGATAGCCTTCTCTGACGAGTATGGCACTTCACCATGACTCGGAAGCGTTCCATAACATGGCCTACGCACACGACGTGCCTCCTATTAGTCGAAACAAGGTATTTTCCTTAATATCGATTATCCTAGCATTGAATATCCTTTCTTTCATTTTACAGCCCTGCATTCAGCATTTCCTTGTATCTTTCTTGTACATTGAAAACATTAATTCATTTAATATTGACGTCGAACCCCATCCGAGATTGCTAGGCATCGACTGTCACCTCACAACACCCAGCCTGCACATTCCCGCTAGTAATGACGACTGTAATCAACAAAAAGATATCCATGCTCTCCATTGGATCTCCAACCGACCTCTATGCGCACCGCCAATCCCAACTCTTCCGCGAATTAGAGCTCCTTCTAGACCTAACGCCTAGCACATTCAGTTCCTCGCTCCTCTCACTCCCCCAAGAGCTTCGGTCACACATCTTCAGTTACCTCATCCCTCCTACTTCCAATGTAAGGCCAGAATTGCACACCTGCCTATGGGGCGCGGACATGATTGCCGGCGAACCCTGGCGCCACACCATATTCGGATATGCTCACCGGGCTCCACGAGAGTTGAAGCTAAGACCAGAACTACTCCTCATCAACAAGAAGCTTCGGACCGAAGTGCTGGCGCAATACTGGGGCCAAAGCAAACTGACACTGCATGCCGAGCTGCGGAACACGAAAAGCATGAATGAACATTTCGACTATAGTCCACATATTCTGCGTCTTCCATTATTACCACACATCACCCACGTGCGGTTTTATGTCGAGTGGAACTACACGCTCACCAAAGCTGCATCCAAAGCCACACGAATAGAAGACTACGTGCGCATGACAGACGATTTCTGCAAAGCCATGGACGAGATTCTATCCAAAACAGAGAAAGTGGAGAGTATCGAGCTCAGTGTACTGTTTTTCTGGAAGTATAGATCCGGAAAAGTGTACAGCCTCACCATGAGCGATCTGTTTGACGTCGAGGACGTGCTGAAAAAGTACGCAGAGCCGAAATGGCTCTCACTGTTGCAGAACTCCCAGGCGCGGTCGAAGAGGAAGAGTAGAGAAGTGGAGAGTGATTTGTGGGATCCGGCAGTTACGAGTCCGGGGCTCGATGCGAGTGCAGGTGTGGGGTATAAATTGAGTAGTGAAAAGAAAGGGTTGGAGCAGAGTGGAGGGATGGAGATTTTTGTCAGTGGGGATTTGGAGGAGTGTATGGGAAAGAAGAGGAAAGAAGTCGATTTTTATGGGAATTTTGCGGTGAATGACGTTCTACCGCAGCCCGGGTATGAGGCGGGGAGAATGACATAAGAGATTGGATGACGATGGATTGAAGGTTGGAGCAGGTGAAAAGCTGATAGATTAAGCTTCTGTGAGCGAGAATCGTACATGTAGATTATACCCAAATAAACCGTTAATGAAAGGAACTTCTTTCTTGAGACTGGGAAGCGCCAACAAGTAAAAATGTACGTGCGTACTAGCACGCTTGTTTGCTGCTTGGTCCAGTTGCTCATCTTCTAAGATATAGCCGCACGAATGCTGGGAGAAGACTAAGTACCCAGGTGGTAGTAGATATTATGGCAGTAATTGATGCAGGTGCAGCGCAAGGAGCTGCAGCATTTGCGCTCGTGGCCAGTATAGTCTTCACAGCTCTTACCCTCGTCCTGCTAGCGTAAGTAGCTTTACTCAATCTGCTTATCCGCCATACTGACCAGGAACTAGTGTTGTCATCCTCGCCATCATCGTCCTCGCCATTTAACAAGCTACACGGGATCTCCCCGGATCAGAGACGAGCAAGCGGGTTGACAACACCGGCCGACGAATCGATACCTGCGCGCCAGGTCTGAGCGCACCATTAACACCTCTAGCAATATCGTCGTCGGTGCCAGATGCAAGACTCAAGAATCAAGTCAACGCACAGGAAGTTGACCTCACTTTCACAGATACGAGCACACACACTGTCACGATGGACGCAGTTGAACTGGCATTCGAAGCTGTACGCGAAGAGTCTACTCTTTTCACGATACCTGGCAAGTTCGCGAAGAAGCCCGACAACGCAGGCTTAAATAACGATCAATTTGAGATTGCTACTCTAAGTCGAACTATGGACAGCCTCACCATTCCCAAATTCAATCAACATACCGAAGTCATGGTCAGTCCAAGCCGGCGAAGTTGCTGATGCGTATGCAGTACAGCTATCGATTACTGGTACTCCTTCTACCGACGTCCCTGAGGATGCGTTGGGACGTTGTCCGTTCGAACTCGCACTGGGTACTGCCCTGGTCTTCAAGCTGAAGATTTTCAGCGATGTTACAGTAGATGGGAAGACTGACGTGGTCTGACGTGGAGGCAATTCTGGAATCAGAAACACTTCGACCAGGATGAGGACCGATTCTGGTTTACAAGGGACATATGAATGTTCATGGTTCAATAAGAATGGTTGGGATGCTCAGAGACTGTGCAAAGGGGTGTTTCTAGTTTTAGTTGCGGTCGTAGTAACCAAGAAGGTGTATGATGATCGTCATTTCTGTATTTCCTGCATTAATTCGTACTTTTCATATGCTCGAAGAAGGCATTCTGTAGCAAAACATTCTTTCCGTTGTGACATCCCTCCTCAGCAATCTCAGCTTCCTAATTTACCGACGAATGACATGGCGTTCTGTATTATCGTACAGTGTAGCGTATTACCACTTTGGTCCGCATACGCTTTTCGCGCCGGCCCTTTCTACGACATTGCCCCCATAAAGGCAGCCGGTATTCAGACGCGGTTCTGTCCAAGTTTGAGAGGCCAATCCTTGGAGATTGAATGAATACTGATATCGTGGCCAGCTTCTAGATGTTCGACGGCTTGCTTGTAATCGTCCAAGGTCACATGCTTGGGTAGATACTCGGCGAGCGGTCGATCTCCCCAGAGCTTGTTATCACAGGCTTTATAGTCCCTCACAGGATAACAACCTGTGGTACAAAGTAAGCTACGGCTCATGTAAATGTGATCAAGTGAACTTACGATATGACAAAGGATTGCATCGGCAGCTGTTCACAGGCAAGCCGCCGAATTGACCACACCTGGAACACCAAACATCGGGGCGAACATTGACCCTGAACTGCGGGCGAAGAGAGGAGTAGCCATGTTGGTCAATGTCCATATCAATTTCAACGTTTCGATAGCCACGTCCCTCGGCCATTCGGACGCGGATGCCATGTCCCGAGAAGAGTGGGAGCATGGACCGCTTCTCGAGCATGGTGTTACGCATCTGCACAAGAGAGAATATGTTGTGCTTCTTGGTGTACTCAAATTCCGTGTTGTAGGCGCCTGCGGTGATATTGACTTGGAGTCGGTGCAATCCTGGAATTTTGAAAAGCGTTGTTGCCCAGGAAGCTGTGACGTCCACACTGATAGGTACGGGTACGCCATCCTCATACGTGGGATAAGTGAATACGCCCCAACCATAATCAACGCTGAGATCTAAGTACTGCAAGCTGCATTTTTCTGCCAGTATCTTGCAAACTTCGTGCCAGCGGTCGCCGCCCGATGATATGTTAGGTCCTGTTGGCCATTCCATCGAACCTTGATCAACAGATAGAGACATTTTTCGAATATGTGCCAACGAACGGTCCGGTCGACCCCGAAAGAATTCCAAGGCAGTCTGACTGGTGTCATCTCCGTTAAAGGAAAATAAATTGTTGCCGTAGAAAATGATCCTGGCTTCGTCACAGATGTCTCGGCAGACGCTGAACAGTCTCATGGGTGGTCTGTTGCCGCCTGATATGAATCCTCTCACAGTTGGGAGCGTCCGGGACCAGTCAAGCTTTAGGTAGATTATGCTGCTCGTGGATACCAGCGCGTAGCCGTAGATCTCATCGCGTAACTCTCGGGGAAGCTTCATAAAAAGGAAAGGCATCTTACCGGAGATAGCGCCGTGGTTGTCCCAAAGGAACAGATCGAGATCTGGGACTCTGGTGTAAATTGCAAGTTATTCAAGGTTGAGGGCGTGGAGGAGCTTAGGTAGGCGCAAACGGTACATGAGCTTCACCTTCACTTGCGCCACGCGCGGCGACGTCATATTTTTTCTCTCAGCTTCACCATGGCAACACCATGCAATAAACGGTTTCTGAGCCAGTGAAATCATCTTACCACCAACTTCATCCTCTACAATACTCCCTACGTCCTTCGCCTCCTCCACCGCAAAATCACCAACGCATACACCACCACCGTCAATAAACTCGCTCCCACCTGCACCAACCCCACATACCAACTCGCGCTCTGCACGCCACAAAACTTGTCAAAATCTACATCTCCCGCAAACTCCTTTTGAATCGCTCTCGCACCCGCACTACACGTCCAACCCCACAAATCGTTACTCTTCCCCCCTTTATCCTTCTCACCACGATACACACCCACAGCAACAATCCAAACCACCAGATTCCCAAGCATCACGATCCAGCTGAACACAGACGTAACCTGAGACGCAGTATTGGCTTTGCTGACACCGAAGTGGTAACTGAACAGGGTAACGAAGTTGAAGAAAACGGAGAGGGCAGCAACGGCGAAATACGACCATGTTGGCCAGACTTTGGAGTCGTGGGCCCAAGGTGTGCGGGAAGCGGTTGTCCCGTCAAGATGCGTGATGGTGCGATATGTGTTTTGGGTGCGCAGGAATTCGATAAGCGTCATTGTGATGGGGACCAGGACGCCGATGGAGATGAGGAAGCTGAGGATGCGCGATATGAGACGCAAGCGACGGATGAGTGCTTTGAGATACTGGGACCGTTAATTTAGAATGTAGTGGGTGGATGGAATCGGCATACGGCATCTTCTTGTTGCGTCTGTTTAATGGTTTCGAAGTCCTCGGGTTTGCTGTGGTTGTAGTGATTGCCAGTCTGTACTACAAGCCGCAACGGTTTCAACGACGACGATTGATTGGCCGAATACCCATTCGAGGGTGCAGCATACGAGAGAAGGTGTTGTTGCTGCTCCTGAGCCATGGAAACATCTGCATTATAGTACGAAGTGGCCGCCATATCGAAAACAATCGCACAAGAGAGATATAGCAAGCTACGATCAACCCTCCACGATCGTTCCCGTGCTCTTATACTCCCAAGACGTTGTTCTTCGACTCAGCCGCACACAGACAGCCTTACATGCATTGCTGACGACCTGCAGTTCCGCTTTCCAGAAGTAGTTTGGTACGGGTGCATGCTGATGGTTAAGCGAGTGGGCTTACGGAGCCCGCGATCTATTCTTGGTTGAACGGCGTGGTTGGACTTTGCGCACTTGAGCGATGTTCAGTTGGAGTTGGAGCTAGTGCGGGATTTAGAGTTGGTCTGGGGGTTGACAAGTTGACGAGCATATGCGCGATGTTCCTCCAAGCCATGCCACTCAACTATCACTATCTGATGTTGATCGTTCTGACTTCGCATGTTTCTTCGAAGAATGCCTCACTCAGCATTCGAGTCACTAGTCCTACTCGTCTGAACTCATCATTGTCTACTTGGTAGAGCAGCAGCCCACGGATGGGACCTGTTACGATAGGAAGAACCCACACAATGGTCTTTCCGTCCTGAACAGGGAGTTCATCAGCTGCATCGGCTTGGACGTTTCCGACTCTCGTCCAAGGGTCATCTGCTTCGGCTTCTGGTGCCGTGCTGTGGATATACTGCTTATCCGCGCACCAAACCACTTGGGCGATTTCGCTTCTCAGACGCAGTACCGATCTCGCGGTGTCAACATGACCGTATGGCGAAGCCAAAGATACGGGCGTCGTATAGCAGAGCTCAATGTACGGCGCGTAGCTGAGCCTGTTGTCCGGGCACCAGTTGTGGTGCACTTCTCCATCCACCGAGGCCCAAGACCAAGAAGGCGCACGTTGTACGAGGGGTCGAGTTATATCCGAGCGATCTGAGCACCACATGAGCTCGGACAAGAGGTCTGATTCCCAAAGGCCAGCAAGATATCTGCCATCGAAGACTTGGTTGTACCGAGCTGCTATGCCAGCAATCGCTGGAAGCTTGTCGTTTGAGTATGTCAAGAAGCGACGACTGTAGTCGTGGACGATGGATCGCCAATAGCGCAGGGTGTATCGCTCAGGGTCATTTTTTCGCTGACTTGGAACAAACTGGATATCCTCAATGTCGTCCTTTTCGTGCGCCTGTGAGGCTTCAGATTCCTGACACGTCCACCAAAGCCTTTCTGTGCTATACACAAGCATCCTGGTCGCTAGTATATGTTCCTGCAAAGTCCAAGCGCGGAGATTGATGGGATCTGTCGCTGGATCATGGGCCTGGTCGGTTCTCTCGACAAGGATGCGAGCTGGCGTTGGCTCACTCGTCTCGAACGGAAGCTCTAGGAGCGTGTCTTGAGACCTGTTCCGCCTATACAGGAAGCCTTCGTGTACACTGGCAGCACTAGCAGCCGATATGGTCACGAAAGCATTTTCGAAGGTTTGGGCCATGAGAGCAATCTCTCTAGTGACGTCTTCAAGATCGTCCTGAATGATGCAAAGACAATCTACCCAGAGATATCGTATGCCAAGCTTGACAGCAGCGACAGCCGCATCTTGAATAGTTTGAGGAAGTCTGGAGAACACGATACCATTCGTATGATCCTGCGCAGTGTGGCGAGTCGTGACAACGGGCTGTTGTCCACCCCAACAGTATGATAGAGCTGATGAAGTCGTTAGCATCAAAACACAAGCTCCGTGATTCTGACAACGTGTTTGGAGGAGGGGCAAATCAACTGAAACTGCACTCACCCACGTACTGTCCTTCCTCGCCATCCTCACTCCAGTGCAGCTTCACTAATCGAATCGGAAATCTGACACCCAAATCGATAAGTCTTGTTGGAAAAAGCCCCGATTGGTAGAGGCACTGTTCGTGCGTCTCCTGGCACTCCTTAAGCCAAGTTAGAGCGACCTCGAAACCAACGTCCGGGGCTATAAAATGATCGGCGGATCGTGTGGGTATCCAAGAGATGGCTGGGAGAGCTTATGGGGTATCAGTAACCATGGAAAGGGCTTGAGTACAGCAACTAACAGAACCTACCTGCAGATGTAAAGATCCTCGCTCTCAAAGTCTGACAAACTTTGTGATTCCTCGCAAATTGATCGTATCGTTCGAATCTTCGGTGATCATGAGCGTCCCACAATCTATCCAACAGATACGGGTCGGCATCATAGGCAAATTGTACCCACCCCAACCCATCTTTACCAGAGCTGTATATCTGAACCTGAACGCCTTTAGGGTGAATATAGGCGAGGTTATTGATAATGTCTCCCATCACATCGCGGGAAGATCGAACAGTCGGATGTATACCTTTCTCCGCAAAGTCTTTCTTGAAGTCGAACAATGAGTTTGAGGGGAATTCAAATATCCACTGAACGACTACGCATGCTCTTGATCGTCTCTGGGTTAGAATATCGCTTTTGAATCGTATGGCTGGAGTGCGGAATCGACTCGATTCTCGGTCTTGCACTAGGTCTCTGGGTGCCTGCTCGTCTTCGTGCTGAGAAAGGATGAGCTTCCTGCAGATATGGCAGGAGTGGACGTTGGTTGCGCCAGACGTGGCGTCAATGTGAGTCCTTGTGGTTTCTGGGACGCTGTTTACATCGCTACTGATTGCCATGCGTGCTTTGGCCTTGTCGAGTTCAGTCAAATTGGCAAAGGCTGCTATGAACGCTTGCAGCGCGTGTCCATCGTTATCGGACACCATGGCACTTGATCCAGGAAAAGGTGTAGGGGTTTCGAGGTTAGATGCATGACAGTGGTCAGTGGTTCAGCGTTGTTAGTGGAAGCCTGGTGGTGAGGTGTAGTCAGACGCACGCGGGGCGGTTGTTAGCCCCACAATGTAATACCTATCTTGGTAACTTCTAACCAAACATACCACAACAAGTCTACTTGACGTCTTTATAACTCCACCCCAATGCAACCCTCTATCCCAAAAGCTCATTCTTACACCCACGCAATGCAACTCATAATTCATAACTCATAATCCCCCTCTCCCTCCGCTTCGTTCTTCTGTCCTTCCTTCCTTCCTTCCTTCCTTCCTTCTTCACTCACAGAAACCTACTTCCTCTTCCCCTTCTTCCCTCCACCTCCACCTCCCCCCTTGACGGTCTTCAATGCCGCATGTTTAGGGTTGCTCTTCAAATGATCATGCAGTCTCGTCTTGGACGGAAAGGATGCATCACATCCCATGCACTTGTTGTCGCCGCTGGACTGCTCGGCTGCAGCTTCTTTGGCGGCTTTGCGGGCGCGTTTCTTGGCTGCTGCACCCATTTTTGGTGCTTGGTCTTCGGTGGTTTCGGGGTCGGGGGTGGTGGTAGTAGTTGGAGATTGGGAGGTGAGGCCGGTGAGGCGGGATTCGACGTCGGAGCGAGATGCGTATTCATCGTCTTCTTCGTCATCGTTGTCGTCTTCTTTTGTCGGGACCTTTTCTGAATTGGGTGTGTCATTGGCTGTGGTTGAGGGTTGAGTGGCTTGTGTTTCGCTTTCCGAATCTGTCTGCGTCTGGTTCAAGTCTAGAGCTTCTGCTTCTGCTGTGATGTCTTCCACTGGATCATCCAACACCTCTGCATCCGAGCGAACTGCACCATCGTCTCCACCATCTTCTGCAGGCGTGATGATGCCGCTGCTGACGCCAAAATCATCCAGGTCCAAATGGGCGTTATCTTTCTGCATTTTCCTCTTCAAGTCCTTCAGGGCTTTTTGATGCTTCTTGCTCTTCTCATGTGCCTCGTATTGCCGTTCGCTCTTGAATGTCTTGTTGCAGGCCACGCACTCGAAATGCTCTTCCTCAACTTCCTCCTCAGACTCCTCTAGTTCGCTTGCTGGCCGTTCAGTGGCCCAGCTGGGGAGTGCTTGTGCCTCTTGTTCCAGCTTTGCGTTCAACTCGGCTCTCGCCCTTGCAGCCTGTGCCTTTCTGAGCTCTCGCTGTGCCTTGGCCTTGTCTTCGGCGGACTGGGTGTCTGGGGTGTATCGTGGATCTCGCTTGCGCACGAACGCTATCAGTGTCCGGACAGCATCGTTGAACTCCCTCCTCCCATCGTCGCGGTACTTTTTGTTCTCCTTCTCGGCCAGTCGGCGAGTGTAGCGGTCAGGCGCATCTGAGAGGCGGTACACATCCAGCCATGCGAAGCTCTTCACTGTTGCAAAGCCGTTCCAGGTAGCGTAGAAGTCGCGCACCACGCCGTCGTAGTCGTCGTCCTTGTGGCCAAAGGACGGGTAGTTGGGTATGTGGATGCCTTCGTAGTCGGCGGCGTACTCTTCTTCCTTTGCAAGCTGCTCAAAGGTCTCGCGTACGAAGCCAAAGAAGCCACTCGGCGCATCCGTGTACTCGACATTGCTTCTGAACCTGCCCATCATGCGTGTGATTTCCTCTGGCGTCGTGACCTTCATGTTGCCCTGGTACTGGTCCTCCTTGGCGCCCTCGCCGGTGCCGCCACGCAGAATGTCGCCTTCATGGGCATCGTACCAGGCGCGCTCCTGCTCGTCGGACAGGACCTGGTAGGCGTGCTGGACGTCAGCAAAGAGGGCCGTGGTGCGCTCGACGTCGCCATAGTTGCGGTCCGGGTGCAGCTCGAGGGCTTTTCTGCGGTATGCTTTCTTGAGTCTGGGCGTGTCAGCAGCGTCTCGAGCTGGTCAATATGCATGAATGACACCAACGCACTCGTCCTGTGTCGCCGTCCGCTCCACACTGAGCAGCTCATAGTAGCTCGTCTTGACCTCTCCACCGCCACCGCCCCCGCCATCAGCCGCCCCGCCGGCTCCTCCAGTCGACTGCGATGCGCCCATGGAGAACAGTCACGACGCACAACGCACGACGCACGACGCACCACGCTGGCTCGGTCGAGTTGCTGTGTCTGCGAGCGTCCAAGATGTCCCTCGACAAAGCGCGTCGCCGATATTGCGGCAGCCAGGCCTGGTTCCGATCGGAATGACAGTGCGCTGCGTCTAGTGATTGGCCCGACTGGGAAAAGTCTGAGCAAACAGCGACGAGGCGACAGCGCGTGAAAGAGCCACATGCCCTGGACAGGCCTAGCCACAGCACCGAAATGGACTGCGCGTTTTTCACCGTTGACGCATGTCGTGCGCTGCTTTTTCTTCATAAAGGCGCAAATCCCCCGCCTTGCGCCGTCCGAGCAGAAATCTGGAGACTCCCCTTGGCTGCCTACCCGGTATCTAGCGGCCTGCCACGCATCGAGACTCGCCAGCACGCCACATGACCTTGGAGTAGAGCCCAACAAGAACAGCACCCCTCCAGACTCCAGCGTCCAAGACGACTGCTTTCCTCTCCCATCTTGCCATCTGCCACTGCATGCGCCTGCAGCAACGTTTGATCGCCGCAGGGTGTTGGCTTGAGCCCTAGGACAGCTGCAGCGGTAGACATCTGGACGAAAGCTTGATCGCTCGACCCAGGACCAATCCCCGCCCCCACGTGCTGGAATTCGCGCCTCTCAGTCGTCAGCCCTACCCAACTACCACGGTTCAAGCATCCGCGATGAAGTTTGGCCACGTTTTTAAGCAGTGCCTGCGGAACGAAGGATTCCCGCCCGAGTGGGTCGATTCTGCCATTTCCTACAGCCAGCTCAAGAAGGTCATCAACCGCCTGACGGATGAGCTGCAGCAGGTGGGCCTCGACCCCGCCACCTTGTCCAAGCTGCTGAAGCATGTCGAGGACTACAATGCTTCGGCCGGCCAGGACGGCGACAGTGACCGGCCTTTTGAGTACATCTTGAACGGTGGCAGTGCCGAGTCTACGTCACCAAAAGCAAAGAAGCCATTCCACCCAAAACTACTATTCTACGTCAATGAAAAGAACGGTGATGTGGACAGCGCCAGCATCGACGAGGAAACGAAGCGCAAGCTCCAGATGCTGGCCGTCGAGACCGGCATGACAGACCTGAGGGTGTTTGAAGACGCCGACTCAACCCACAAGTCGATTGAAACCACGTCCTCGACGGAATCCACGACCCACGGCTCCCGACCAGGCTACCGCACCGTCGAAGTGCCCCTCACCTCAGACACGGAATTCTTCACCCGTCTAACCAAAGAAGTTGCGGGGCTCGAAAAACTCCAAGAGCGCGAAGAAAAACGCATGCACATTCAAATCGAAAACCTCGGCAAGCAAATCGCCCACCTCACCGACCCCGACCGGCGGTCCAACAAGAAAACAATCACCGCCTGGCGCCAAGTCTTCCAGATCTACATTGAAGAGGGCATCTTCTTCGGCACGACAGAAATGGACCACAAATCGCACGACTCGGACAAAGCCATGCAACGCCTCGCAGAATTCAGCAACAAAATCGCAAAAGCCGGACTGGTGGAGAAGTTCAAAAAGAAAGAAAACATGGCCGCCCTCAACACCTTCATGCACATCAACCGCGAGATCCTACAAGGGCTACGTTTCGGCGAAATAAACCACAACGCCATGCTGAAGATCCTCAAGAAATTCGACAAACGCACCGCGCTGGGCGTCAAGCGCAGTTTCCCGCAGCAAGTCGAGTACCCGGAGTTCTCGGAGCATCTGGCAAAAGCAGTGTGTGCCGAGGTCAACACGCGGATTCTGAGCCATGTGCCGCAGCTCGACGACTACAGCTGTCCCATGTGTTGCGAGATTGAGTGGCGGCCTGTTAAGCTGTCGTGCGGACATGTGTTTTGCATCCGGTGCTTGATTGTGATGCAGAACAACAAACAGCACAATTGTCCGTTTTGTAGGGCCAAGACGGTGTTTGATGCTAATTCTGGTATGTCTTCTCTTCTCTCTCTTGTACAATCTTCTCCGTTACATACTAGTACTAACAATGCAACAAGACAACCTCGACGCCGACCTAGCCGCCTTTCTCAAGAAATGGTTCCCCGACGAAGTAAAAGCCAAGCAGCGCTTCAACGAGCACATGGCGGGCCTCGACCAGTACGGCGAGGTGTATGCGGATCAAAAGTGCGTCGTCATGTAGTTTTGTTACTATCCCATTTGTCAACATCATCCTTGTCCCTCGCTCGAGACTTCTTGAGAGAGAGGGCGAGTGGTGTTTGTTGGAGTGTGTCGCGATTGAGAGAAAAGAAGCAAGAAATATCTGCTAAGTTCCTTGGCTAGGTTTTTACGCGGTGGCTCGTTGTTGTGAGTTCTCTCTCTCCCTTTTCTTTACTTTCTCCTTTCCATTCTTTTTTTTTTTTTCCATCTTTTTTACTGACTTTTGTAGACACATGATTTGAGATGCCCCAACCGAATGGATGCAAGGATGGAAGGATGCAAGGATGGAAGAATGCAAGGATGGATGGAGAGAAGAAGAGAAGAGTTGACACGAACTGGAAATAACATGGAGAGAGAGAAGGAAAGAAAGAGGAGAGAGGACATGGTTTTTTTTTCTAGTTTTCCCTCGACGACGGATGACGCATGACGCATGAGATACCCCCTTTTTTACTGCTCTGATTTATCGATTAGAAATTCTATACTTCTGCATTGTATTGTATTACACGGCCCGTTTTCATACGTATAGATAGCACATAATCTACCATTCCACACTTGTTGTGAACTTTCAATGGTTTGCTGTGAGAATTGTAGTCATTTCATTTCGTTGTCTATGTCATAAGATGGAGAAGGGAGTCTAACATGATTTACGAACCAGAAGATAAAACCCGCTAATTCATATTGAATAAAGAACAACACTACTCAGCCTGCGCATTCTTCCTCGCTGCTGCTTCGGCAACGCCCTTGAGCGCGGCTGGTGCATCGTCCCATGGCATGACCAGCTCCACAAAACGCATCTTCTGCGTCTCGCCACTGGAAAACTCGTCATCGCGGAACAGCTCCTCGACCTGCTGCTTGCTCTCGACGCGGTAGGTCAGGACGGAGCCAGGCGCAGCGCCAAACACCTCGGGCAGCTCCTTGTACTTCCACTCGGGGACGTCGTTGTATTCGTCTTCCCAGCCGTGGATCAGGCGCTCAATGGTGTAGCCCTTGTTGCAGATGACGAAGATGATGGGGTTGAGCTTGTTGCGGATCATGGTGCTGACTTCTTGTGCCGTGAGCTGGAACGAGCCATCGCCGGTGAAGAGAATGGTGCGCTTGATGCCCTTTTCTTTGGCTGCGAGCGCGGCGCCCTGGCACGAGCCGGTTGCGTAGCCAATGCTGCCCCAGAGGACCTGCGAGATGGCGTTTACGTCTGCGGGGAAGCGGGTTTCCCAGATACCAAAGTTGGAGGTGCCTGTCTCGGTGATGACGATGTCGCTCTTCTGCAGGAACTGGCCGAGACGAGGCCAGAACCAGGCGTGTGTGATTGTGGGTTCAGCGGACATGATTTCGTCTTGAGGGATGTCGTTGTTGGGGTCAGGGCCCTTTTCGATGCTGAGGTCGCCAAGTTTGGCAGTCACTTTGGCGAGCACACCGTTCATGCGGACGCCGGGGTATTCCGAGTAGCGGACCTTGACGCCGAAGCTGTGGAAGTCGATTGTGTTGAGCTGGGACTGGCGAATGGTGAAGCCGGCGGTGTTGAAGTCGGATTTGATGGCGCCAATGCTGAGCACCAGGTCAGACGACTCAACGCGCTCACGAACGCCCTTGTTGCTGCCGTCGCCCGCATACACACCGCCAAAGTTGGGAAGGGTCTCGTCGACAGCGCCCTTGCCCATGGGCGCAACAAAAGTGGGCAGGCCGGACTTCTTTACTAGTTGGTGCGTCTCCTTGAGAGCACGGTGGCGGATGGCGCAGGCGTCGACCAGGATAACAGGGTTCTTGGCGGCATGCAGGTACTTGAGAACGACGTCAACGACGTAGTCTTCGCGTTCCGACTCGTTTGGTGGGTAGTCGAGATCGAGAGGGGTGTTGAGCCTGTCGCCGTCGACCTTCTTCTGCACCATGTCGGTGGGGAGGGAGATGTAGACTGGTCTCGACTGCAGGATGCACTCTCGGACAGCGTTGTCGATGAGGGTGGCAGCCTCGTGTACGTTGTTCAGCATGGAGACGGCGCAAGAGATCTCCTTTGACATTCGCGAGAAGACGGTAAAGTCGCCATTTCCGAGGGTGTGGTGCAGGAGCGCGCCATCTCTCTGGGATAGTGTCGAGGGGTAACCGACAATGTGAACAATGGGGACATATTCCGAGTAGGCACCTGCAATGGCGTTGACTGCGGACAGCTCGCCAACGCCGAAAGTGGTGACTAGTGCGGAGATGCCCTTTACGCGGGCGTAGCCATCAGCAGCGTAACCTGTGTACATGTGAGGTTAGAGGTGGTGCGTCTGAGCGTGTGGGGCGGGGAGGCTAGGTACCAGCATTGAGCTCGTTGCAGTTGCCCACCCACTTCAGGCCCGTCTTGGGGATGTAGTCGAGTGCCACCAGGTTGTAGTCGCCGGGGAGGCCGTGAATGGACTCGACGCCGACTTGCTTCAGTCGGCGGAAGAGGTACTAGGGCACTGTGTGTAAGCAGGGTGTTGTTGGGGACATGTTCACGTGCATGTGTGGAGCTCACCTCTGCAACGTCAATTGGGTTCTTGATGTCTTGGGAGCGCAGATCTTGGGCCATGGTGCCAAGCGAGAGGGTCAAGGTAAGGTTCGAGGCTAAGGAAGCGATTGTACTAGGGAGGTATGGTATTGCTGGTGTGGGTAGACAAGGAGTTGCACCATGCAGCGGGACTGGAGCGTGTTTTAAGGGTTCAGGTCGACGATGCGATGACGTCCACGTCCACGTCCATGTCGTCCGGTTGGAGCCGGAGGGACCACTTTGCTCAACAGAGTTTGAAAGAGCACCACTTGTAACGCGACGTGGGCTAGTCAGGAACGTCTTGTTACTCGGTCAGGTCATGGCGTGAGCAAAGAGTGCAGAACAGCGAGGCAAGATTGGCAGTGCAGCGTCGGATGCGGCTCTGGTGCAGGTGAGAGGTGCATCAGTGGAGCGAGGGTCTCGTCTGGGTGGGCTGCAGCGATAAGGCAGCGGTGGGCGGTGGTGAGATGCAGTGGGCGACGCACGATCTCGATGGCGCTGAGGTTGCACTGAGTGCAGCCGCAACACGACCGACGACGGTTTCGGAATGATGGCGTGGTGGAGATGGGTAAATAAGCAGGCAGTCACGAGAGTCGAGGGAGTAGATAAAGGAGGGTAGCGCTCTTGTTGGTCTGCAAGTGTGTGAGATTACCGTGTCTATGTATTATACAGAAGTAGTGTTGACGTGTGTCTGCTTCTCTGCAACACGAGAGCGACAGGGTGCTGCGTGTGAGTGTTGAAGGTCTAGGTAGACGAGAAAAAAAAAGGCGAGAGGTTGACAGCATTGACAGGCACACAGCTAGACGGGTGCGCTGTCTCAGCGGCGTCTGTCGTGTGCAGAGGACGCGCAGGCAGCACGTATGCAGCCATGGGTCGGCAGGCGTCTGACAGCAGCTGAAGGCTGAAGGGAGGGCAGGTAGCAGCTGTCTAGTGTCTGTTCCCTACTCACTACTCACTACTCACTACTCACTACTCACTACTCACTACTCACTACTCACTACTCACTACTGTCTACCGTCTGCACACTGCACTCTCCCCTTTCCTCCATTGCAAGACTCGACCTCGCGACTTGTTATTCGTGCGGACAATTGCAGCCGGCAATCTGCGCCCGCTCGTATACGCGTATTAGGGGTGCCCACCGTGCCGTCTTTGTTGCGACGGTGAAGCGCGGCCAGCGTGTTGCAGCGCTGTCGTCGAGGGCATCATCCATCCATCCCAGCCTGCCCTGCCCTGCCCTGCCCTGCCCACTGCCCGCTGCATCGACCCCAGCCTGTGTCCAGAAGCGCAGCCTGCCGCGAGCTACACTAGCCACCGCTCGTACCCACTCCGCAACCCGTCCTCAATCCGACAACGACGACGCACGGAGCCCCGGTTTGTTGATAGACGCACACGCACACGCACGCACGCACGCACACACCCACACACACACACACACACTCCCTCTCCCTCTCTCTCGACGGCGGCGCCCAGCGTGTAGCGAGCAGCAGTGACCCTCGCCCGCCTGTGCACCCCGTCGACAAGGCCCGGCACCTTCATCGTAGTCGTAATCGTGATGCCTGAGGAGCTGCGCCGTGCACCTGCCCTCGTCCCCGTCCTCGTCCTCGCCTGCGCCCTCGCTCTCGTCCGCGCGACCTTGACATGACAATTGCGCCGCGCCCTCGCTCCTCGTCGACCCTCTCGCCAGCCGCAGCCCGCCCTGACCGCCGCGACCGCCGCGACCGCCGCCTCCCTCGTCCCTCGACCCCAGCCTGGCAGTGCCAGAGGGCCACCGCCTGCTGCCCGACCCCTCGTCGCGCCTCGTCGACATCGCACACGCCCACCACCAAGCCATGTACCAGCACATCCCCCCTCCGCCGCGCCAGCCCGCCTCGGCCCCTGCCCACAAC